>JAYJMB010016922.1:0-86778 GCA_036873735.1 Pouteria campechiana
GAAGGCCTCATCGTTCCTATCGAATTCGGAGCAGAGAAACGGACTACTAGCAATGTCTTGTCAGCCAATGAGGAGTCGTTATCCTATGCCCGGACGCCTGCTGAGATTCTGAGGACTGTCTATGGAACAGGAGACGAACACAAGCCCGGCGGTTTCTTTCCCAAAGGTGGAGATGGGGCCATTGCTAGATCATATCTGAATAAGCCGTGAGCTTTTGCTGGATGTTTGTTTTGGGGGTTTGCATCTTGTTTTGAATAATGTGATGGAGCATTGAATAATTCCTCTTGATTGAGGTAAATGCCGTATCAAATAAACTAAAACAAAAATTCCTAGCTTTTTCCACCTAAATGCACTACATTAGTGCAAGCTTAAGCCAAAATCCTAACATTTGCTATTGCTGAGGCCCACGGTCATTTGGTGAAGGGGAAAATATTATTCCTCCCATATATACATTTTAACCTTTTTAATACTCCTCAGCTGAGTAAAGCAACAAAACTTGTTACTGCTATTCATGTAAATTCTTCTAAAGCTGCAAGATCAATTAGAGTCCACTGGGGAATAAGATAAAAAGGCACTATAAAAGGGGGCAAAAAAAGAAGAAGTGAAGTTTGGGGAAAAGAAGAGAGAGAAAATGATGAAAATAATGAATACAGGTAAGAAAAAATGTAATAGATAAGAAATAATGAAAATAAATAAATAAAGGTATAAAAAATAATTTTTTTAGATGAAAAGTTAAAAGATTTTAATGAAGAATACAGGTAATTAATGAGAAAAAATGAGGTTGTTAAGGCATTTAAATGTCACATTAATTAGGATGGTTTAAAAAAAGGAAGAAAAAATGTTCACCTCTTTTTTCCATTATGAACCACCCGATGGTTTTAACTTTTGTGGGGCTCAACCATTTCACAAGACTCACATTTCATATACAAAGCCAACCACCGTAACAAGGTACCAATTTATTTACGTGAAACTGTTTTTGCTTAAATTGTTGAGGTGAGATAGAACCGTTTATCAAAGCTAAAACACAAGCCAAAATTGCCAACATTGCAAATTTGTTGACATTAGATGGATGACAATGAATTAGCAAGGAAACCCATTTTAGACACGGGTCTAAATTGGATCCCGAATACAGTGCTAAAATGAGTCATGCAGGAGTCTAGCACTAGGGCTGTAAATTGGGTTGGGATCGGAGAAAAAAAAAAGGATTTGGCTGGGTTGGAGAGATGAGAAAACTGGGTTGACAAATTTGGGTTTAGCCCGTCCTAATTTCAAATTAGGTTAGTTTAGATTGAGGGGTCGACAACCCAATTTAACCCAATCCTTTGTATGCCTGCCTTATCCTTTCATAGATTTTCCCAATTTTTTTGGTCAGGCCCTCTCTCACGTTATGGGGTCGTGGTTTTTCTACTAAACCGTGGCCCTGTCACTTCTACCATCTCGGCTCGCTGGAGGGACATAGGTCTCCCTGTTGACACAGTCGTCCAAGTTAGAGATCTTTGGGAGTTATTTTCGTTTTTCAAAGTATTTTCCAATTTCTTGGTGCAGCAAAAGACACTAGAGAAGACTCAGAGGAACGGGTTTCAGCTGAAGTGAGCTCCCATGCCTGCAACATGTACTTGCTAACGCCAGTTTCGTATAAGACTTGGCTACAGCAACTTTCATTTAGGGTAGTTTTGATCAGAATATTAAATGGATCGTTTGGCTGGAATGGAATTATATCATCGTCCAATGCTTTGGTCAGTCTCTGGCTTATTTTTGTAGAATGTTTCAATAAATATATCTTGTGGATCATCTCGTGGTACACTGAATATGAATTTGTATTTTCCAACGAAAATTAAGATCAATCGAATGTGGATCCTTGCGATTATGAACTCTTTGGAATTATTGTGACTATAGTAGAACTTACAAGTGGAATTTTGGGCGCATTAATGGCGTGAAAAGAGCTCTGTGCTTAATGAGAGATGTTAGTGCATTTAAATAAATTTTAAAAATAAAATAGAATTATATTTTATTAAAAAAATTTTAAAAATTATTATGTAGAATAGTG
This sequence comes from Pouteria campechiana, assembly GCA_036873735.1. NCBI lineage: Eukaryota > Viridiplantae > Streptophyta > Magnoliopsida > Ericales > Sapotaceae > Pouteria > Pouteria campechiana. The sequence goes on from JAYJMB010016922.1 coordinate 2,048, forward strand.
GTGACTTAGTAAGGTTTTTGTTACAGAATACCTGGGTTTGAATCTCCATAAGGACTGTGCAATGCACCGTTCGCACGCACGGGGTGCAGGCGCAAGGGATGCTTGGGCATCTTTTAGCGTCGCAAGGAACTATGAGGCTAGCATTTATTGATATTAATTAATATATTTTAACACAGTTATAGTCAGTTAATTAAACTGTTTAAAAACTGACAAAAAATTGCTTCACATCGTCTATTTAAGTGAAGGATTATGTCTCTGAAGTTAAAAGGTGTTTAGAGTTGAAAAGGTGTATTAGTGTTTTCTTGTAACAAATACAAAAAGAGAAAAAATAAAAATAGAATAACATTACAAGATTTTTCATTTTTGAAATGAATCAAACAATTTTCATTTTTATTAATTGTCCTCAATAGATTACACATGTTGTATACATCAGAAAATTGTATGTTCACATCTCAGACCATAAGTGGTACTAATTACATCTCCACAATGGGAGAAAACCCTTGATTAAAAGGAAAAGTACAATGCATCTTAGAAACTCAAAAGTAAAACGCACACTCTCTCTCAAAACAGATGTGTTATCTTTGGGATCGCTGAGCACATTATGATGACTTGATATTTAAAAGATTGGCTCAAGTCAATGGGCAAATACGATGACATGGCTCTAGACTTGGTTGCTAGACACTGGGTCAACTTAAAAAATGGGTGTTTTGATCCGATTGGTTTGTTCTAGGTGGAATCAAGACTGGGTAATTTTTGTTATTTAGACTACAAGAAACCATCGAGACAGTAGATATTTTGTGACCCAATTGGCATATCTCGAAAAGACTCAGGACCGAGTAATCTCTATTGTGTTTAGACCTAAAAAAGATTAAAAGAAAATAAGTGACCTAGGTTTGGTTAAGCTTTCTTTCATTGCCCATGAGAAGCTTAAGAAGAGTAGCCAGGTTGACTGGATTTAGCTCCATTCTCTTAATTACTCATGAGAAGCTTAGGAAGAGTGGGCCAGATTGACTAAATTTAGCTTGGCTCTCTCAATTACTCATGAGAAGCTTAGGAAGAGTGGGCCAAATTAATTAGATTTAGCTCCGCTTTCTCAATTACCCATGAGAAGCTTAGAAAAAGCGGGATAGCTCAGCTTTCTCAATTGACCCATGAGAAGCTTAGAAAAAGTGGAACCAGGATGACTGGATTTAGCTCGGCTCTCTTAATTATCCATAAGAAGTTTAGGAAGAGTGGGATAGCTCAACTCTCTTAATTAACCTATATGAAGCTTAGGAAAAGTATGACCAAGATGACTGAACTTAGCTCAGCTCTCTCAATTATCCATAAGAAACTTAGGAAGAGTGGGACTAAGATGGCTAAATTTGGCTCGGCTCTCTCGATTACCCATGAGAAGCTTAGAAAGAGTGGGCTAGGTTAACTGGGTTTAGCTTGGCTCTCTCAATTGCCCATTAGAAACTTAAAAAAGTGGGCCAGAATGACTGGATTTGACTGTTTTGATGAATGGTATATGCTAAGGTTTGACTTGATGAGTCATGACTCAGTGACTCGATCCTAGACTTAGGCTTCGGGATAAGTTGATGAGTAGTATTTGCTAAAGTTTGACTAAGTGAGTCATATAACTCAGTAACTCAGTCCTAAACTTAGGCTTTTGAATGAGTTAATAAGTAGTGTTTTCTAATATCCCATGGAAAACTGAAAGTGAGTGATCTCTGCCATTTATACTGTGAGAGATTGAAGATCCAGGTTGTATGAATTAAGCCTAATTACACTTTGAGTTAATTAAGCCTAATTATAGTTAGCACACTAATAGTGATTAGTGTTAAATAATAATTCTTAATTACTTTAAGATAATGTCATTAGTTTCCTGATTTATGTGGTAGTTAAATGGTTTAATCAAAGTTTAAACATATTTTAGTATGCCTAATTCAGCATTATCCTGTTGTCCATTAGCCGTATGGGACCCGCCATCATCACAGCATGGGTGGGACCCATGTATATACTATGGTAAGGCCATGGCAGAGTGCCCTCAGACACTAGAGAAATTATTAACGGATAAAGGCCACTAGTATCAAGTGAGGCACCTGCCTCTTGAAGATTCCTCAAGCTCCTCCTCCTTCAAGTTCTCTCTCTAAAAGAATTCTTCCCTCTTAAGAAGAGAGATGGGTATTTATAGGCTTGAGATCTTCTAGGAGTATTTTAGAAATTTCAACTTTAATATAGGGGCATTCTTGGATACCAGCTTCAACATGGGGGCATTCTTGAGTACTCTTAGAAAATGAGTCTAGTTTCACCATTTGAGGTATTTTGGAGATTCTTGGAAAATGGGCACAGCTTCACCATTTGCGCAGTTTAGGAATTCCAGCTTCACCATTGGGGCATTTTGGGCATTCCAGCTCCAACATTGGGGTATTTTGAGCATTTCAGCTCCACCATTGGGACATGTCAGCTTCAACATTAGGGCATTTTGGGCAATGTTAACTTCAACATTGGGGGCATTTTGGGCATGCCAGCTTCACCTTTAAGGCATTTTTTAGAATTTTTATTTGCAATATTGGCCAATCCAAATATTTTAATTGATTTAATTAAAATAATGTGGATTACTAAAAATATAATTAATTGCATGCATGTTCAATATGGGTACCACGTAATTAATTTTGTCAAAGCAAAATAGATTTTACCATGCACTCTTTTATACATCTCATGTATAAAAATCCGTTATTCTTTTGGATAAGTGAAGATGTATCAATTTCTACACAATTTCACCAATCTCAATCGCTCAACTTGAGGTAGCTCTTGAATAATTTGGGTAATTTTGATCATCAATTTTAATTTTTAGATGATCAAAATTTTTAATAGTGTGTTATACTTAATCAGCACACTCTAAGTAATTTTTGCGTATGTTATCCAACTACACTGGTCCACTTTCAGCTTGGCCGCGCAGGTCAATTTTCAGCTTGGTTGCATGCCACCTCAACAATGTGGTTTATTTGGTTGCACGGATGAGAAACTGCCTGACTTCACAGCACGTCAACCTTTGACAACCAGTCTCACGTTGCTATTTGGCCTTTGACAGCAGAATAGCTAGCTTATTACCCTCTGCAACTGAGCTCCAACTGCATGGGTAAAGCTCTTCTTTAACAGAGAAAATCGACAGGCATGTAATGTCCGAAATACCTTTCCTGCTCTCGACACGTCAGCACTAAAATGAAGGCATCAGCTGCTTGGCACGTCAGTACTTGCCCTTCTGCTTAACTACACAGCATGTCATTTACACAAAGAGGCTAACTACCGCTGCCCATCCCGTTTGCACACCACGTTGACTGGTTTGCTGGTTGCGCAGATAAGGCATTGCATCTACTCCATGGCACATCAGCATTGGCATGGAGGAGATTCGCTAAGCAAGAAAAGCACCGGCGACAATCTTCGAGAACTCGGCAGACCATTCATGGTGATGATGGGGTTTTCGGGCATCCAGTGGGCATAGACCCCCTTGAAGGCTTTCACGAAATAATCTGTCGGTCGCTTATCTCTCTTACGGCAACTCTATAAAGCTCTGGCTACTGCACCAATAGTCAACGTCTTTGTCGCCGACGACTACAGGTCACTGCTGCCCCATTTGCACCGCCACCATCCGACATCCGATGATTAATCTGCTCCAATCAGAAATTCGGCACCACTATTCTGACTCCAGAGCTGGTGGTGCTATGCCAGATCGTGCCTTCTGGTAGCTGAAAAATTCAACCGAACATGAAAAAAGTCATTGGTTTTAGCCACAAATTGCTACTGCGACACCACCATCCGACCATCAAATGGTCGATCCGCTCTGACCATAATGTCACCGCCGATGTCCTAACATCTAACAATCATTCGCCGCACCAAATTTTTGCCTTTGGTCACCGGAAGATGTAGGACAAGGCTGCTATTGCGCCCTCTTCCTCGCTGCCGATGATGCTACCACAGCAGTTTCCTCGACGCTAATCAAGAGCTGCCGAATTACCCAGAGGGAGATGATGATGGAGGTGATGATGGGCAGGGTCGATTGAGTGACGGCGACATCTTTGGTTTTGGGGTTGATGCGTGAGCTCCTCTTGTGGCAGAGCACTCGAGTGGGTCCCCCCTTCCCCACGTGGTTCTTGCTTCAGCAATAGGTCATCCATGAAGGAAATTTCCACCATTTACTAGCTGCATAAGAATGGCGTGTTTCGAATGGGGATTCCAAATGGGTTTCCAATGTCCAGGAGATTCAGGAATAGGGCCCTGTCATGAATTTTCTAATGGAGGCACAATATCATCCTTGAGTCATGTAATTTTCCATGCCCCAACACTTTTGTGAAGAGATATCAAGACGTTGTAGAACCTATTTATTTTTTAGTAAAGATTTGTCCTAAGGTATCAAAATTTTCTTCTGCTTGATATAGTGAGAAGTTGAGATTGCCTTATTTACTATTTCATCTCTGTCTACATAATTCTTCTCTAGTTGGCACTTCAAGAAAGTTTTGATTTGAGGATTTGTTCAACACTTAGAAGTGCAAATCTTAATATTGATTTTTATTTATGAGTTCATTGTATCCTAATGATAGACTGCACTTATATCTCAGTTTGCACATAGAAAGGATAGCAAATCTATCTTAAAAAGTTGACAATTTTGTCAAGTCTTGAACTATGAATATTTTTTTTAGTAAGTTCTATTATTTATTTGTTAGGATAATTTCTTTTTTGAAAACAATCACATAAATTTTAAGATCATTCATATTGCATTCTGAAGAATTAATAAATACATAAGCGGAAGCATACCTGAATCCATAATGATTGATAGCTATTTAGAGCTGTACAGTTGACCTTTGAGATCAACACTTGTTCCCCTAAGAGAATCCTTTTGCTTTTCTCTGAGTTTTCTCTCTAGTGATGGGATGCCAAAAAGAATAAAAATAACACACACGTGTGACCCAAGGACTATAACCACTATATATAGATAACTTATGGTATTTATGTATTATTTTTTGGTATTTTTATTTTAGCCTATCATAAAAATAGAAATTACCCTTAAGTCTCTATGCATTAAAGGCTCATACTCTATCAGATACATTAAAGCCCAAATTAACCAAATCTTAATAGATCACTTTAAATGGGCTTAACCTTATATGACAGTCCACAATACATAATTACTCACATATAAGCCCAATGTTGAATTTATGATACAACAATCTCTCACTTGGGCTATATATGTAATCTTATAATCATGGATTGCAAAGATAACTATATGAGCTCAAGTTTGCTATCATTATCGAAATGTATTTATAATAAATTCTGTACATCAATCATGCTAATATCAGATCAAAGCGTCCTTCATTACATCTATCGTAACTCAACCCATCTATGGTCATATATGTTAATATAACTAAATGACATGGATCATGATGTGGATGTGTAGCATGAAAATTTCATGCAATGTGATATTAATATGTCTATTTTCAACTGGTTCACCTTAAACCTTAGTGAGATCAAACTGTACCAAAAATCAAAATGTGAATAACTAAAACTTTATTTCTACAGAAAATAACCTTAAATATCCTTAAACTGAAATAATTGAAAATGTTTACATCAGAAAAGCATTTAAAATTACAAACTCCCACTAAAACTGAATATCCTTAAATGATATGACACTCATACAAGTAGTGTGCTCATGAAACACTTTGAGTGACAATCTCTTAGTAAGCGGATCTGCAATCATGGAGTTTGTTCTTATATGCTCAATAGACAACTATCCATTCTGAACCTTTTCTTTAACAACTAGGAACTTGATGTCTATAAACTTTGACTTCGTCGAGCTTCTATTGTTGTTGGAATATAAAACTACGGATTTACTGTCACAAAATAACTTAACTAGTCTTTCAGTGTCATCTACTATACACAGCTCTATGATAAAATTTTGTAACCATATTGCCTAATTTAATGCCTCATAATATGCTATGAACTCTATCGCCATAGTAGAAGAGACAACAAGAGACTTTTAGCCTTCTTCTAGGAGATATCATCCCCAACTAGCAAGTAGATATAGCCCGATATAGATTTCAAACTATCTTGGCATCCAGCATAATTGGAGTCAGTATACCCAATGATCTCAAGCTGATTCGACCTTCGATATGTGAGCATGTAGTCTTTTATTCCCTGTAAGTACTGTAAGACCCATTTGGCTTCTTTTCAATGGTTTATTCATAGATTACTTAAACATCTGCCCAACATCCCAGTAATATATGCAATATTCGGATGCGTATAAACTTGAGCATACATCAGACTCCCTACCACTAATGCATAAAGAATCTTCTGCGTTTCATTTTTCTCAAAATCCTTTGTAGGGCACTGTTTGAGACTAAACTTGTCTTTCTTAGCCACAGGGGTATCACCTGACTTACAATACTACATTTCATACCTTTTAAGAATCTTTTTTGATTTAGGTCTTTTGTGATAATCCAAGAATACTCTGAGAGCGATCCGGTGTATCTGAATTCCTAATACAAAAGAGGTGTCACCAAGATCTTTCATCTCAAAATTCTTAAATAGAAATCTCTTGGTTTTGTGTAATAAGTCTATATAGTTACTGGCAAGCAAAATATCATTAACATACAAAACCAAAAAAATATAATTACTCCCATAGAACTTATGGTATACATAATCATTGACTAAATTCATCTCAAAACCAAGTGAAATGATCACTTGATGAAACTTGAACTAGCATTATTGAGATGTTTGCTTGAGCCTATAGACGAATTTTTGAGTTTGCAAACCATATTCTTTGGATCTCTAAATACAAAGTTATCTAGTTGCATCATATAATTCATTTCATCAATGTCGCCATTTAAAAAGACTATCTTAAATCCATATAATGTAACTCAAGATTGAAATGAGTCACTAATGTCATTATAGTCTTGAAAGAGTCTTTCAAAAAAACTAGAAAGAAAGTCTCTTTATAGTTAATGTCTTCTTTCTATATTAAAGCCCTTTGCAACAAAATGAGCCTTGTACCTTTTGAATCCCTCTTAGTCTTAAATATCTATTTACAACCAATGGGTTTTACACCTTCTGGTAATGAGACAAGATCCTACACGTCATTATCCTTTATAGACTTAATCTCCTCATTCATAGCATTAATCTACTTTTGTGAATTAGAACTTTTCATTGCTTAACAAAAGTTGATCGAATCATCTTCCATTACTCCATCATCAATCTCATGTTATTGGAGAAATATAACGTAATCATCTGGTATTGTACTTCTCCTTTCTCTGATGGATCTTCTTAATAGCATAGGTTCTTGAGGTGGTAAAGTTAGTTCTTCTGAAATAATTTATTGATTGGGAGGTTCTCCGACATTATCTTGATCCATTGTGTCTTGAATAGAGTCATGAATATGATTATGATCAATGTCAATAACACATGTAGGAATATCAACATATTTCTCCTCAAAGACATAGTCTCTAACCATATCTCCCCCTCCAAACTAGATATCCTCAAAGAACCGAGCACTTCTTGATTCAAAAATCAACTTAGTCATGAGATCATAAAACTTATATCCCTTGGATCTTTCAATTTTCCAATAAAATAGCAATTCACCATCCTTGAGTCCAGTTTCCTTTCATTGGGCTTATAAGGCCTTCCCTCGGCTGAATATCCTCAAACATGCAAGTGTTTTAAACTGGGCTTTTTGCTCATCCAAAGCTTATAAGGGGTTTTGGCAGTTGCTTTAATTGAAACTCTGTTCATGATATAAACTCCAGTCTTAAGTGCTTCTCCCAAGAGTAATTCTAGCAAGGTAGAATGAGAAATCATACTCCTCACTATGTCCTTAAGCATTTTGTTTCGACTTTCACCAACAGTATTCATAATAGGTGAACCCGATATAGTGTACTGTGAGACTATACCGCATTTCTCTAGAAATTTAGCAAACAATCCTGGATGCTATTCATCTAAACTGTCATATCTACTATAGAATTCACCATCATGATCAGATCTAATACTTTTGATCATTTTGCTGTGTTGGTTCTCAACTTCAACTTTATAATTTTTAAACACATCCAGCGACTGTTACTTTTCGTGAATGAGATATATATAATCATATCTAAAAAAATTGTCTATAAATGTTATAAAATAGTATTGACCATTCTCTATAGCCATAGGGAATGACTCATAAATATCTACATGTATAAGTTCTACAACATTCAAAGTTTTATTGGCTTCAAATCTCCTTTTATTGGTTTACTTTCCCTTCATATAGTTAACACAAACATCAAAATCTGTGAAATCTAAGGAATCTAGAATTTTGTCTAACACAAGTTTCTTAATTCTTCGTCTAGAGATATGACCAAATCTCTTATGCCATAATGCAGCCAAATTCTCATGGGTTAATTTTCTCTTTACACCAAGTATACTTAACTATACGGATTCATTAAGTGAAATAATTATATCAATTAAATAAAGATTATTATAACTTGATAAAGAACCAAAACCAACCAATTTTAAATCACAAAATAAACTAAATTTTTCATTTCCAAATGAGCAAGAAAAACCATATTTGTTCAAAGCAGAAATAAAAATCAAGTTCCATCTAAAAGATGATACAATAAATGTCTTATCAAGATTCAAATAATATCCAATTTTTAACAATAATCTAAAATTTTCAATTGCCTTAACTTAAACTGTCTTGTCATTACCTATATAGATGTATTTTTTACCATCACTTGGCTTACAACAACTTAGGCAACCTTGCCTAGATATATTGATGTGAGTTGTTGCACCAGAATCTATCCACCAGGTGTGTCTAGGTACCAAAGTTAAATTAACCTCAAAGCAAACCAAATTAAAAAGCATACCCCTTTCGGCATGCCATGCGTGATAATTGGTACACAGTTTCTTTTTATGTTCTTTAGTTCCACAGAAGAAACAATTATTACCTTCTGATTTATCAAGTTTCTTTTGTTATTTCTTTTGAGGTGCCATACATGCAACTTCCTTATCTAATTTATACCTTGTTGAATTCATGTTTGCAGTAATATTAATAGAAATCATAGCTAAACAGATAATAAAAAATAAACAAAATATAAGCTCACATACCAAAAAATTACAATAGTAAATTTAAATAAAGGTAAACCTCATCTCAAGATATCAAGCACTTCATCAATATTTTATCTGTGGACAAAATATTAACATATAAGTAATATCTTAATATATTAATTAAACACTGACAATAAGAACATATTAAAAAATAAATCTTTCTTTGGGCTGATTTATTAATCACATGTAAAACTAAATAATTATCACATATTTATTACCACAGATGCACATGCAATTCTGTTAAATATCAACCTTCCTTTGGGCAGATCAATATTCACATAAGTTACAAGTGCATAATCTTTTATAGTTTAGAATAAATTAATTTCCATAATAGAGGTCACTTTGGCGATATGTCATTTCAATTAACCCATTTCAAAATATATATACATATTCAAATTTAAAATTGCACCCAAAAAATTTTCTTAAAAGATTTACTAAAAAATAACCATATAAATAATAAATTCATAAACTTTAAGAATCACATGATAATAAGGAATCTATATATTTTATGACTGATCTAATGAACCAAATCAAGCGTTTAAGGGACAAAATCTAGGCCATTTAAATCTGTCCACATAAAATCTGAAAAATCTGAACCATCCAATGAATCCTGAATATCAAAAAATGTGAAAATTGACTATTTATTCATCAAATTCCAATATCAAATAACTTCAAAATCCTACTTTTAAATATGAAAGTCGGTTTAAAAATCTACTCAGGGTTTTCTTGGAGATCATTCTTGTCTTCTTCCCTGACCAACCAGCAGTGGCAGCTCCCCTAAACTAAAAAACCCATCTATCATTGCTTGCCCTCCCACTACCCCAGTCATCGTTGCCCATCGTCACCAGCCCCTTGCTGCCACCATTAGCACCAGCAAATGCCTTCTCTGTCGATGACGACATGCGCCACCCCCAGCCCTTGCAACCACTGGTGTCATCGGCTTAGCAGCATTTTCCACCATTAGCCCCCTACCTTCATCGCCCATCTTTGACACTCGACATCACTGTTTTCTGCTACTAGCGACCACCGATGGCTGGGCAACAACGTCAGTGGGTTTTATGGCTCTAATGGCATGAACAACTAATTTGATTTGGGCATGGTTTGATTCTTATGATTTCTAAAATTAGAAACTCTGATTTTGAGCAGCGTTAACCTGAAATTCATGGTGGGTTGGTGTGATTTGGGTGGATGGCTACTCGCTACTAGTTGCGTGGAAGAAGAAGGGGTTTTGCTTGAAATTAAAATTGAAACGGATGTGGTCCGGATTTAGGGTTTTCTGACTCCAGAACCTTGTTATGGATTTGGGGATTTAGATTTGGGATTTGAAATATGATTTCCTTAATCGATTTTTGTTAGCAATTTAGTGACATAAAAAAATTAATTTTATGATTTTCTTTATTCTCAATGATTCAATATGAAAAGGCTCTGATACCACTTGTTGGGATAATTCTTTTTGTAAAAACTATCACATAAATCTCAGGATCATTCATATTGTGTTATCAAGAATTAATAAACACATAAGTAAAAGTGTACCTGAATTTATAATGGTTGATTATTGTTTAGAGCCATGCAGTTGGCCTTCTAAATAAACATATATTCCCCTAAGAGAATTCTTTGACTTTTCTCTGAATTTTCTCTCTAATGATGAGATGCCAGAAAGAATGGAAATAATACACACGTATGACCCAAGGACCATAACCACTATATATAGATAACTCATGTGTATTTACACATTATTTTTTGGTATTTCTATTTTAACCCATCATAAAAATAAAAATTACCTTTAAGTCTCTACTCATTAAAGGCCTACACCCTATCAGATATATTAAAACCCAAACTAACCAAATCTTAATAGATCACTTTAAATAAACTTAACCTTATATGACAATCCACAATATATAATTACTCATATATAAGCCCAATGTTGAATTTACAATCCAACATTATTTAATCTTTCTGAATTTCTAACCTTTGAATTTTTTCTAACAAGAGTTGCGCATGTTTGATTTTTCCCAAGCTTATTGGCTGGTGGCTGATAAATAATTGATTATCATGGGCTTCATATCTTATGCTATGTTGATTTAGGGTTGATGAGACACCTGCTATGTGGGGTGGTTGGAAATAGCTGGAGGACTGGAGATATTGCTGACAATTGGTGGAGGTAATTTTAGGGAATAATTATCTTTCATACCAATGAAAGACCCAATTGACTCAAATTTCTTTGGTTTGACAGCATGATCTCCAGAGCCAACCTGAGTGTAATTTATGCCGATTATACAAGGCCTGGTGGTTGGAATGGTTAATATCATCTTTCACACAAGTTGCTAAAGCATTAATATTAATCCAATGTTTTTCAACTTTGAAACTGGACTTTCATCTTTTGTTTTAGATTGTGTTTAACCAATCAGATCCGGAATGGTGGGATGACACATGATGAGTACATTGTCCACTTCAGCATTTGGGCAACTTCCAAGGTATATATAATATTTTTCCTGTCATTTAATGGTCCTGGGAAATTATTGCTTTTACTTGATTCTGGTTCCATGTTTTTATGGCTTTTGCAGGCTCCTCTTTTAATTGGATGCGATGTCCGCAGTATTTCTAATGAAACAATGGAAATTCTTGGGAACAAAGAGGTCATTGCAGTCAACCAAGGTTTGTTAACCACATCCACATGGGTTTGGCCTAAAGGATAGGGACTGAAAATTCCCCCCATGATAATGAATCAAGCATGTTAGCATTTTCTAAAACACTGTTTTGGTGATGATTAGATCCTCTTGATGTTCAAGCAAAGAAGGTTAGGATGGAAGGAGATTTGCCAAGATGAAAATCTTGTACCCATCAATCAAGTAGAGCATAAGGTATAATTTCACTGTTCTGTGACAGATTTGGTCAGGCCCTCTCTCACGCTATAGGTACATGGTTTTTCTACTAAATAGTGGCCCTTACAATTCCACCATCACGGCTTGCTGGGATGACATAGGTCTCCCTGTTGACACAGTCGTCCAAATTAGAGATCTCTGGGAGGTAATTCCCTTCAACGTCTTTATTATCTCTAGTTTCAAAGTTTCTCCTCTTGTGATTGAGCTCTGTTGTTAAAGGAATCTGTTTCTGATTCATTGGTGCAGCATAAGACGCTTGAGAAGACTGAAAAGAACTTAGTGACGGCCGAAGTGAAACCCCATGCATGCAAGATGCACTTGCTGACACCGATTTCTTAGGAAACTGCTCTACAACGGCTTCCATTCATCCGATTGTTCATATGTAAGTGTATCACGGCCCAGTCATCTAATGATAGTCGTAAATGAAAGTGAATCCATCGTGTAACAAGGGATTAGAAATGCCATCCTATAATCTTGACGTACTACCGTAATTAATGAGAATGAGCCCAATTAGTTTCATTTAGTGTTATCAAAACCGGGTTGACCCTAAATAGGTAATGACTGGTTTGGCCTGGCCCGGTTTGGTCCAACGGTAGATTTTTTTAATTTTAATATTATTAATAAAATAAAAAGATAAATTAAAGTAATAAGTATTATACAAAAGATCTATATATTTAGATTAATATCTATAGTTTAGATTTTTTAAAATTATACTCTATTACTTTTTTAATTATGAATGAAATTTCAAGTTCAAGTACACAGTGTCTAGCAGTCCTTCACAAGAATTTCTAATAAAAAGATGGTCGCTAGACCATCCAACAAACTTTGGTGTAGCCCATTTGAGTATTTGATTCGAATAATTTTTATAATTAAGAAAACAAATTCTATTGACACTATTATATGCGTTGAGATTAGCCTGCAATACAACTGTGTTCCCCCACTTGACAGTGAATTAGAGGGCCATCTGTGTTCATGAAAATATATATATATATATATATATATATATATATATATATGTATGACAGCCTTCTTACCATCCAATCTTGGGCAAGTGTCTAACTATGATTTGCATTGTATAAGCTCATCTTGAAATTATTAACTTGATTATTGTCTCTGCCCAGTGGAGAATCATCTGCTCCGTGTGTTCCTCGTTCTCGGAAAGGTGGGCTTCGCCGTATCGTCCAACACATTCCTTCGCTCGTCCGCGGCTGCTCCGGCATGGCAAGAATCATGTCTCGATCGGCTTCGTCTCGGCTCGGCTGGCTCCTCCTCTGGCTGGTGGCAGTCTCGTCCGCGACAGTCGCAGCTGCCGCTCGAGTGAGGAATGCGGGGGAAAAGGAAGCGCCCAGGAAAACTGCTGGAGAACGGCCTCTGTCGAACTCCACCGATAAGGTAAGCTACCTGCAGCCCGACTATTCTCTATTTTGCGGCTTGGAATCGTTGCACGTGCAACTTAGCCAACATGCATGTGGAATACGTGTGCCCTGCTAGAAAACGGACGCCGGCGGCATGGAGTTTTGCCCGTGATTTCAACCTACGGTTCGCCCTCGACATCACGCGCGGTTGACACGTGTGAGAGAGTGAGAATATTCTTACAGCTCAGGAAGTCTCCTTAGGGGTGTTTACGGTTGGGTTATCCAAGTTTGAGCTTTAATCTAACCTTAACCCATTTAAAAAGCATCAACCCTAATCCATTGATAACTCTTTATAAAAATCTCAACTCTAATCCGTTTATAATCTAGCATATTGGGTTGGCGGGTTGATAACCATTTAGCTATGATTAAGCAACCAACCAAAGATTAAGTAATTAGCCACATAAAGCAACCCCTTCGAACCTACCAAATCAACTCAAACAAACTAAAATTAAACACTTTTAGTCAAATAATTTAAAAAATATCAATCCAACACGATGATATAATAATATCAATTGACATTAGTTATATTAAATTACATCTCATTGTTCATCACCTTTTTTCTCAAAGATCAAATTTATAGCCATAGCATAGCTATTTTGCTACTAAGTTATTACAAAGTTGTTGGATTACTGGGTTGACAGGTTATTGAACCCTTACCCATGACCAACTCATTTTTCTAATCAGATGACTACCATCCCAATTAGCAACGCAAATATTTATAATACATAATCCGAATCCAGTTTTTACCGAGTTGGGTTAACTAGGTCACGGGTGGACCCATGACCGTTAACACCCCTAGTCTCCATCTACACAGTGACGACATGTGTTGAAAATAAGATATTCGATCAAAAGATAAACCTACGCATGCATGTTGAATGAGAGTGTTGATTGAAAAAGATTTTTAGTTGTGTCCCACCACTTAAGTGGGATTTTCTAATTTCCATGGCACCGTTTTCTCCAAGGTGACCTTTTCACGGCACTGATTTGCTTGACATGGTGTCACAATTAATCAAGAGGAAGGTTGGCTAACATGCACGTTGCACTTGTTGGGAAAATTGTCTTATATATGAGATTTTGAAAAAATGAAAATATGATTTTGACATTGTATTAAAAAAATAATTCACGTACACGTTGCTTATAGATGTTATTACAAATTAAAAAAATACCATTTATTCGGTAGCCCACATCTGTTCCTCACCTCGAAAGGACATAGTTGGTAGACCCAAGCTCCCTGTTTGTCCGAACCTGGAAACTCCGTTTGTCGCACGTCTATTCCGTTCTTCATATGTTTTTTGCCGGCTAATCTCAGCCATTAATTGGCCCAACCGCATTGTGGGTAATTATGCAGCCAGCGTGACGACGGATGTGGATCGTCTATGCGTTTTTCGACTATATATTTTATTTTTTATATGGTCTGTTGGTTAAAATTAATCAGGTCAATGGCTAGGATTTAACCACAAGTGGCCCCCACGCATGTATACGGTGACACTGCAATCTCGTGGAAGGATAACAGGACCGGCACCCTTTGCGGTGCAGGTCATTCAGCTTCGGGTTAAGGTCAACTCTCGCCCAAACCCAAAGTCTAAATTTTTAAACCTACCCGTAACTCAATCATATTTTTGAAACCTTAACCCTAGCCCAAATTAAATAGATTAGATTCTAGTTAAATTAGGTTATGTTAGTAAATAAAAGTTAAGATTATTTATCTTTAACATTCAACAACATGAAAATAAAATAAATTACTGGCAAACTTAAAATTTAAATATTCAACATTAAACTAAAGTTTAAAATCCAAATAAGATAATAAGTTCATCAAATAGCTAAATAAGATACACATCTAAATAACACTCAATTGGATTCAAGGCATTAAACCACATGGTGGTTTTAAATTTTGTGGGGCTCAACCATTTCACAATCTCATGTTACTTTGGTGAGGTGAGATTGGACCGTTTATCAACCAAGCCACAATTGCCAACATAGTAAATTCGTTGACATTGGGATGGATGATAATGAATTATTAGGGGTGTAAGTAGGGGCGGGTTCAATCTAAATCAGCTTGCCCAAACTCAAATTTTAGGTAAAGTTGGGATGACATTTTTCAACCCGAACCCTCACCCACACCTACTTCGGGTTAGGGCAGGAAGCGGGTCATGCAACCCTCCCAAACCCACACTTCTTCATTAAAAATATATATATGTCTCAATAATAGTGGTCTATATTTGTATAAGCATAACATCTTTTGTTGCTTGAAATAAAGATAAGAAAATTCTCAAATATAATGAAAGTATATCACAAACTGTATGTACAAAAAATACTCAAAATTATAATTAGGGTCAATTGAAAGTAGGCGCCAATATATACATGCACGGTCTCTCAGATCTGGATTATCTATTTCTTGAGTGGCATTGTTTAGAATGACCTGTACGTAGAAATAGAAATTGCAGAAAATCCTTTAATTGATTAAAATAAATTCAAATGAATAATATGATAACAACATTCTAGAATGAATTAGGATCCTATAAAATTAAGATGACCAAATCACTAGTCATGAGATTGCCCCACCTTCCAATAATGTTTTTTTTGTTTTCTTTTTTTTCAAATAATTTTGATTTTATTCAACAAAGGAATGAACAATTTGGATGACTAACAGTCATCCGACAAAAAATGATACTATTACTGAAGGCAAAGAAAAATATAATGAAGAAGCATGCAAGATATAGACCAAGAACACTTTTACTTAAAAAGAAAGGTCATTCAACCCAAACCCAAAGTCAACCCGCAAATATAAGATTAGGATTAGGATTAGGAAAAGGTTATAAAAGTTAGGGTTAGGTTTGGAAAAGGATTGTAAAAGTGAGGGTTAGGGTTGGGCAAGCTCAAACCCGCACCAAACACCACCCGACTTACACCCCTATGAATTAGCAAGAAAACCCATTTTAGACATGAGTCTAAATTGGATCCCGAATACATCGTAAATTCACATGTTCTCCTGTGGTGCTAAAATGATGCATGTTAGGGTCTAGCCCGAGGGTTGTAAATTAGGTTGGGTTCAATGAAAAATTGGATTGGAGAGATGAGAAAACTTGGATGGCAAAATTGGGTTTAGCCCGACCTATTTTCAAATATGGGTTAGTATAGGTTAAGGGGTTGACAACCCAATTTGACCCAATCTTTTGATTGTCTGCCTAATCGTTTCATACATTGTCTCATTTTTTCCTCTGTTCTAATACTAATCCTTCCATGCATTTTCTCAATTTTTACTACATTCGAGTACTGAAAGTACATTCTTAGCCTTGTTTACACATCTAGGAGACTCAAATGGACATGTGCATGCATATTAACATGCTGTGTAAGAATTGAAAACTATTTAGGGAGAATTTTGAAAATTCCATTTGGTACACCACTAATGTTGAATTTCTTACGTTTTTAGAAAAGTGAAAATATTCTGTTTCTCCCTAAGCTTCCTATGTTAGGCAATTATAATGTCTCTTCTATCCTATCCATTTTCTCTCCCTTAAAAAGTTTCTACTTCTATTTTCAACAGAATTTTACTTCCATGTTTTAAATACTTCCAACAAGATTTGATGAGTCTTTCTACTTTTATGTTGTGGGTTATGACAATAATTTTCCTTTCCAATTTGTATATAGTTTTATAGAACTTATTTTTTATATTTTAGATAACTATTTATTTAATTATAAGAAAATTTTCATTAATATATAAAATGAATATTATTTATAATAATATTAGTTATATATGAAATCAAAATTTATATAAAAGGTGCTATAGTTTATATCCAAACACTTTGAATTACTTATTAAATAAATAGTAGTTTGTATTTTTTAAAATATATTTTTTAAGATTTAGAAAGATAACTAATATCGAAGTTAAAGATAATAGAAGTCATTGGATAGTATGGTTTTCAGTAAAACTCTACCATGCCAAGGGGTCTTGCAATTTAAATGATGATAAAATGATTCCTTTATCCTTTTGAAAATTTTGTAATACCCTCAACTCTAGCCAATGTGAAGTATTGTCCGCTTTAGGCTTACCAAATCCCATTGGCACGTAGAGCCCACACGGTTTTGCCGCCCATTTAAGCCTATACTTCTGACCCAAAAGGTGCTTCACAATAACTTATCATAGTTCACACTCGAACCTTTAATCTCAAGTTATATTGGTTTCAAAAACCAACTCTCTTACCAATTGTAACACCCTCAACTCTAGCCAATGTGAAGTATTGTCCGCTTTGGGCCAACCAAATCTCCTTAGCATAAAGAGCCCACACGGTTTTACCCATTCATGCCTACTCTTCTGGCTCAAAAGGCGCCTCACAATGACTTGGGTATTACCAGAATCTTTGATACCATTTATAACACCCTCACCTCTAGTCAATATGAAGTATTATCTGCTTTGGGCCCACCAGATCTCATTGGCACATAGAGCCCATACGGCTTGGCCCATTTAGGCTTACTCTTTTGGCCAAAAAGGCATCTTATAATGACTAACCATAGTTCACATTCGAACATCTGATCTTAAGTCATTTGGTTTCGAAATCAACTCTGATACCAACTCAGCTAATGTAACACCCCAAACTCTAGAATATAAAGTATTGTCTGCTTTGGGCTCACCAAATTCCGCTGACACATAAAGCCTACATGGTTTTACCCATTTAGGTCTACTCTTTTGGCCCAAAAAGTGTCTCACAATGACTTGTTATAGTTCACACTCAAACCTCCGACCTCAAGTCATATTGGTTTCGAAACCAACTCTCACACCATCTGAGCTAGTAGCTTGGTTGGTGTGAGTGTTAGTTTCGAAACCAATATGACTTGAGATCAAAGGTTCGAGTATGAACTATGGCAAGTTATTGTGAGGTGTCTTTTGGGCCAGAAATCGTGCTAGCTCTGCGTGTCAGGGAGATTTGGTAGACCCAAAACGGATAATACTTCACATTGACTAGAGTTTGGGGTGTTACAAATAGTATCAGAGTCACTTTCTGGCCACTGCCATGTGAGCAGATGTAGAGAGCTTACATTGGATATGTAGTAAAAGAGATCCTGAGAATGCCTAAGTCATTGTAGGGCGCCTTTTGGACAAGAAAAGTAGGCCAAAATAGGTAAAACGGTGCGGGCTCTGCATTCCAGCGAAATCTGATGAACCCAAAGTGGACAATACTTCACATTAGATAAAGTTGGGAGGTGTTACAATTGGTATAATAAAAAGTATTTTCAACATATTGTAGTAAAACAAATATATAAAATTAAAAGCACTTTAAAATATTATAACCAAACACTTCATAATATCTTAGATCAAGCATTTTAACTATAGCACTTTTAAAAGTGCTAAAGTTGTATAGTGGGACCAAATGAGGCCTTATTATTATATAAAATATTTAATTAAAATGAATTTAAAACAAAATTTAATAAAATCTGAACTGAAAATAAAAATCTTCAACTTCAATCATCAAGTTGAAATCATCACAAACCCAACTCAATTTTCTTAGTGTTAAGTCCATATTTTAAAAAATATAGGTAAGTCAAAATATTGCCAAAAAGTTTGGGTTGGATTGATGATTCATGCTGGGTTAACACCCTTACCTGGAACACCATATATGTTAATTGAACAAGTACGTAAGCACTCCGGGTAAACGTGCATTGAAAGATACACGCCACGTGGAACTAATATTGGGCTCTAAATGGAAGGGTAAACGGTCCACTTCATGGACGGCAAAAGCCGGCATTGCGTTTACCGGGTCCTGGTATGCTCATCCTCTATGCCTACCTTAATTTGTTTTTGGTATGACTTAGCCACGTCGAATCCCTTCGCATCATTTATTCATGGAAGGCCACGAAAATCAGCTTGATTGGTAAATATTAATTATTCTCTCTCTCTCTCTCTCTCTCTCTCTCTCTCTCTCTCTCTCTCTCTCTCTCTCTCTCTCTCTCTCTCTCTCTCTCTGGCCTACGCACAATCCAGTCCATTCATTTGCTACATCTGTCCAACTAAAATGGACGCAAAAGAAATCAAACTATTAAGAATACAAAGGCGTTCTCGTCTCAGGAAGTTTCCTATGTTCGACAGAGTCTTGGTAATGATCAGTTGATTTATTGTCCAACATTAAAGGGCAAGAAAAGGTTTTTTTTTTTTTAAGGATTACTTGGAACCAGTTTCATAATTTTTTTACTTTTTTATTTTTATTTATTTATTTATTGCTGTTAAAATGATCTGATCATATCTAATTCATCCATCATGCTTAATATTGTCTATTTAATAATAATACTCGATGGAAATCAACGTGGAATATACAAAATTTGAGAGTTTTAATTGATTTTTAATTTTATAGACTATTTAATTATTTTTCGGAATATTTTTTATTTTCGCTAAGCAAACTCTATTCAATATAATTGACAAATTAAATTTCATCAAATTATCTGAAATTTGAGTACGATTGACGTTACCCTTTAATTACTTTTAAGAATCAATGTTTTTTTATTACTCCTAAGACTTTAAAAGAAAGATGTTGTTGTATTTCCTGGCCTTTAAATGGTTAATTTAATTGACGCCATTAAAAACTTGTCTTGCTGAGGAAACGTTTCCTGCATTAGCTTGGATGGTGTAAAATCCATGAGATAAACGGTTTAGATTATCATCTAGACCCACCAACCATCAAATCAATTTGACCAAAGTTGTAGCAAGAAACATTTATTTAACAATTTATCAGGCATTGATGAACATTTATTTTGTCATATTAAAGTCTAATATGCAAAAGATAATGATAAAAAAACGAAGGAAAGATTTCGAGATGAGAATTTTATTAGTTATATCACAATTGAAGACCTAAAGATTGTGATCATCGCCTTTGGATGGTATATACCTTTAACAAGAACATGAATGTGTCACTGATTTAATGAATCCAAAAGGATGCATGGTTACCCCTAAACATCGTTGACAATCAACGCATCATTAATTGGAAATTAGCTGCGCAGACTGATTTCTATTTATAAAAATGCTTGCTAATTGCATAAGATATGCCATGCCATCAATCTAATCCACTTGATTTGCCTTAATTAAATATTTTTAATGCCATAAATACCAATTGCATAAGATAGGGCATGCCATCATTCTAATCCCCTCGATTTGCCTTAATTAAAGATTTTTAACACTATAAATACCAATTCCCAAAACCCAGAATCGCACATCCCTCAATTTCCATCCTTTCTTCCTTAGTAGATTCATTAGTAGACATGGCTCTCTCATCTTTCTTTCTCTTCCTTGCTTTAAGCTGTGGTTGCTTTGTGTCGATTTCTCTTTCTCATGACCCGAAGTGCAAAGCAAGTCGTCCAACGATTGCAGTGCCAATATTCCCAGACGACATTGATAAGGTGCAGTTTGCTCTGAATTTGGAGCACTTGGAAGCTGATTTTTTCCTGTTTGGAGCTCTTGGGTATGGTCTGGACAAGGTCGAGCCTAAGCTAGCCATGGGAGGTCCACCTCCCCTTGGTGCTCAGAAAGCCAACCTTGATGAAGTTACCAGAAAAATCATTGAAGAATTCGGCTATCAGGAAGTGGGCCATTTAAGGTTCGTATAATCCATCAAATTCCTTCAAGAATATTGTTACTAGAATTTCATTCATTTATTAATTCTATCTTTGTTTGTGTAGGGCAATCAAGTCAACTGTTGGAGGATTTCCGAGGCCTTTGCTTGATCTAAGTGCCCACCATTTCGCGGCAATCTTCGATCATGCATTTGGATCCCCTCTCGGCCCACCTTTCGATCCATACGCCAACAGTATTAACTATCTGCTGGCATCCTATGTAATTCCATACGTGGGTCTCGTAGCTTATGTTGGCACCAACCCAAATATCAATGGCTATCTTTCCAAAAGAGTAAGTAGTTAAACTGCCTTTTTATTGTCACATTAACTTCCATTCGTGAAAATATGATCAATATCTCATTAACCATTTTTCATGCAGCTTTTGGCTGGGCTCTTGGCAGTGGAATCAGGCCAAGATGCTGTAATTCGAGCTTTACTCTACCAGCATGCTGATGAGCTTGTGAAACCTTACAATTACACAGTGGCTGAGTTCACAGAACGGATATCTACCCTGAGAAACAATCTAGCTCAATGTGGAGTGAAGGATGAAGGGCTTCTCGTTCCTTTGTATTCGGGTGCTGAGAACAAAACCACCAGCAATATTTTGTCAGCTGATCCAAACTCCGTTGCCTACGCCAGGACGCCGGCTGAAATTTTAAGGATGGTTTATGGAACGGGCGACGAGGGCAAACCCGGTGGTTTCTTGCCAAACGGTGGCAGCGGGAATATTGCTGAAGGATTTCTGAAGAAGAAGCATTGATTGTTCTTAATAATATTTTTCTATTATTAAGAAATGGATTTCAGAAGTTGGGGTGAATGTCTGTTTTGGCATTTTAATTTCTGGTTTTATTTATGTTTCCTTTCCTGTGGTTGTTGCTCTTTCCATTGAACAATGCATTGTTGCTGTTCCAATAATTCGGATTTGCTATTTGCTATATATAGTTTTTTTATCTTTTGCATGTGTTTGAACTAATTAATGAATTGTTTATAATTAGTATAGTAGCGTTTTTCTTGATCAATCAGCATTAACAAAATTAGCCTATAGTATAGGGCTATCTATGATCTTTTATGCAAAATGCAGACTATGATAACAAAGATGTCAGCTGTTGATAGATGATGGAGAATATATATTAAGAAAAATCAATCTACTATTCGTGTTATGTTTGTGAGAAGTAAACGTGGTTTGGGTTATATGGACCATGAACCATGAACAAGACTATCAACTTAGATTTATTAAAAGCTCATCCACATACAACTAATACAACTAAACCAAAAACAGAATATCAAAAGAAAAAAGTTCTATGGACATGCATCAAGCTGTGAAAGCCATCGTGTCTTCTTGAGAAATTTCTTAGCAATTTTCCCACTGCCACCTTTTGGGAGGAAGCCTCCAGGCTTCCCTTCATCTCCCGTCCCATACACTATCCTCAAAATCTCAGCTGGTGTCCTTGCATACGCCAGTGAATTTGCATCTGCAAATAAGATATTACTAGTAGTCTTATTCTCTGCTCCCCACTCTGACGGAACGGTAAGCCCTTCGTCTTTCAACCCACAATCTGCCAGCTTGTTTCGCAGCTTTGACACCCTTTCTGTGAACTCTCCCGCCGTGTATTTGTAAGGATGGACGACCTCTCCAGCATGCAAGTAGAGCAGCGATCGGATCACTGCATCTTGGCCTGATTCCACCGCTAAAAGCCCAGCCAACAGCTAAAAATGAAAACACATACAAATATTAAGTCCTTGTCTTGGTGTGTAAATTATAGAAGGAGAGTTGGATGGTTTACTTACTCTTTTGGAAACATAGCCGTTGATGTTTGGGTTGGTGCCAACATAGCCTACAAGTCCCACGTAGGGAAGCACATAGGATGCCAATAGATAATTTACGCTGTTGGCGTATGGATCGAAAGGTGGACTGAGAGGTTGCCCAAATGCATCATCAAACAATTTGGCAAAATGGAATTGGCTTAGATCAAGTTGGGGCCTTGGGAATGCTCCCACTGTCGCTTTAATTGCCCTGCACAATTTGGGATTTAGATGGAATTTTTTAAAATCAGCTCAATTATATAACAAAATTGAAAGAAATAGCAATAATATATATATATATTTCTTTATGTCATTTCCTTTTTCTTTCATGCATGTTCTTGTCCATATGAGAGCCATAACCAGCAATGAGCAACAAACCAAATGGGCAAACCTTAGATGTCCAACTTCCTGATGGCCAAACTCTGCGATGATCTTTTTCGTAGCTTGGTCGAGGTTGGCTTTCTTAGCTCCGATCGGAGGTGGTCCGCCCATGGCTAGCTCAGGTGCAACCTTGTCCAAGCCATACCCAAGGGATCCAAACAGGAAAAAATCAGTTTCCAAATACTCCAAATTGAGGGCGAACCGTATCCTCTCCACATCGTCGTCGAATATGGGCACATCGACGACTGGACGATCTGAAGCACACTTTGAATGATGATCAGCTGCACAGACAGAAGCCAGGAAGACAAAGCACAGGAGAATGAAGAGGGAGGGAGATGAGACAGCCATTTATATTTCTATTCAAAGAAGATTGAAATTAATAGAATGTGGAAATGTGGATTCAAGCGAACTATGCTGAAAATATGAAGGGGAGAAATAAGCAATCCTTGCACTCCCACTGGGCTGAAATTAAAGCTATTTATAATGCAAAATCATGAATCAGCATGGCTTGACTGAGAATGGTTGTTAAAATACGGCACAGAAAATATCGGGATAGTACGAGATGCGTTTTAATGCTGTGAGAACACGTGCATCTGCTCTCGTATTGCGTGGCAAGATGGTGTATGATTAGCGTCCGATCCCACACTAGCAAAAAGACGGAATGCCGCACTGCCGTCACGCCGTCTAGAAATGGCCGTCTTCGTCGAATTGGACAAAAGAGTGAGCACACAGTAGACTCTTTTTCACGGGTGCTCTGTCTTTTTATCAAATCCTACTTAGCACGGCGTTATTTTATTTTATTTTTTTCAAGCGTACCTTTAACCTCAAAGTCCATTAAAAAATGACCATTAAATTAATAAGTGATATTAAAATTAATGTGAATGGACAAAAAAAAACTCTCGGAAACTCATGACTTGGGAATCCAAAAAAAATCATTCTTTTCATTTTTGTAAAAAAATTAATTCTGTTTTCTGTAGCTCCTTTTTAGTTATACTTTATTTGAATTTTATAATTTTTTAGATTTTATTGTCTTTATTATTATGAGTTTTTCATATTTTTTTTTTCGATTCACGCCAGTTTTAACGTTATTACTGGCTCTTGTTTTTTATTTTCAGCAAAGGTTGTTGTTTTTTTAACACCAGAAAATCGCTGGTGCTTCACAACCAAGAAACCTGATTCCTACACCGGAGGATTGGGCAGGAGTTGCCGTAGGGAATATCATTCATCTAACCTTTCAATAAAATGTATAATTAATTAATATTATGAAATGCATGGACAGGTGTATGTTAATATGAAAAAGGGCATGCATGATTGTCAGAGAGCTGGGTAATTTTAAGAAATCCCAACACTGGACTTCTACTACGATGTTGCTTAAAAGGGATTTGATATATTTTGATGATGATTTGAAGGTAATTTTAAACAATAATTTCATCGACTTAATGTTTTAATTTAATTTGTAATAAAGTTTCATATACCAGCGCGGACTAATAAATAGAAAACGTTATGGTTATTATTTATTCATAATAACAAGCCTCGAAATTAGCGACCATATAATAAGCATAATCCAATGTCACACGGTCATAGCTGCTTGGTCTATGCCATCTTCGAAGGTTAGACCGTATCTAAGGGCCAAATAGAAACCGCTGCTCAGGCAAACAGTAGACATAAAATGGGGAGCTTAAAATGGGGAGCTCGGTATATATATACATATATAGCAAAGTAGGTATGCTTCCAATTAAAAATTCCTTCAATGGCTACGATCACCTGCCTAGTGCATTTCTGTCACAGAACAAACCTAAATTGGATACATCCGAAGAGCGTCTTTAAAAGCAGACAACCTCTTTTGAAGATACGAGTGTGTGACTAAAATTTCTCCAAAAGAGATTTAACCACATTAATCTTTAAAGAATGGGAGGGCGAGAAATAAAGATTTTCACTCTGTTACCAAGCAAAAACGCAATATGAGCAAAAAAAAAAAAAAAACAGAGAGAGAGAGAGAGAGAGAGAGAGAGAATAGTTCCAAAAAAAGAACCAAAAATGAGCTATCAAATTGACAATGGAATTGCCATAACACCATCAATCAATTGAAACTATGTAGCACTCCCAGTAGTGCTACTTTATGAGGCAGCAGCTGAGGCTGCAGCATTGCGTTTGCGAGCCTCTTCGATGATAGAGAGCTTGATGCCCTTGCCCTTAGGAAGAGAAACCAAGGGCTTTGTTCCTTTGCCAATGGTGAAGACATTGCCCAGACGCGTTGCAAACTCGTGCCCAGTGGCATCCTGCACATGGATGGTCTCAAAGCTTCCCTTGTGCTTTTCCCTGTTCTTGATCACTCCAACTCGCCCCCTGTTCCGACCACCTGTCACCATGATGACATTACCAACATCAAACTTGATGAAATCAACAATCTTGTTGGTCTCGAGATCTATTTTGATGGTGTCATTAGCCCTGATAAGGGGGTCTGGATAGCGGATGGTGCGCCCATCATAAGTGTTGATGTAGGGGATGCCCTTCAGTCCAAACTGCACTGACCGGACCTTGCATAGCTTGAACTGCAGAGAGAAACAAGATATCCCTATGAAAATGCTCCCAATTTTTTACTTAAAAAAATCTTAAAACCATGACAGTCAGCTCAGCCCAGTCACATTGAAAATAAATAATTGCCAAGCGACATCTCCAGCACTTCAACAAATTCAAGATGATGATGATCATTCCTACCCAAGACAACACTGAGGCCTTTATTCCCAAAAACCTTGTCACTGAATGTTTGCTCTCAAACCAGTCACTGGATACAGGGAAGAAAAGGAAAAAGAGGAACCAAAAGGCTCAAAATTGATGTGTCTTCTTTCGTTCCCAAACAAAGACATCAAGAACTCACAAGATGCACATTTCATGACTAGTGGCCCATGTTGATTGAAAACTGTTAAATTAGAGACTTGGTTATATGCCCATAGTAAATGGTGACATGAAGTGGTCAATTCATAACATGGCTCCAAATCTGGAAATGTCCAGTGATTCAAATGC
Source organism: Pouteria campechiana (assembly GCA_036873735.1). Lineage (NCBI taxonomy): Eukaryota > Viridiplantae > Streptophyta > Magnoliopsida > Ericales > Sapotaceae > Pouteria > Pouteria campechiana. Next base: position 28,257 of record JAYJMB010016922.1, read on the forward strand.
TCACTTGGTGCACATACATGATTGTTGCTAATGAAAAACCCAATATGGCCAAGCCAAAAGTTATGACTGATTGGGGATCAGGCCAATCCCAGACTTCCAATTTCCAGATATGTTAAGTTAATCAAACCTCAATCAGTATTAATGCTTAACTCAGAAGTCAGAACCAAAATCGCCCAATCCAAAATTGGGGTGGAGTTGGGTTCAATTTGAGAAAAATAATCAAGGAAAGAGAATAAACAAAATCAAATAAAATTTTGCTCATCTGTGCCATGTACAGAATTTTGGAGACAATATGCATCTCAATGCAGCACAATTAAGTGAGAAAAAAAGTAAAATACCGTCATTACAAACTACTTAACAGTTAACTCTGCACCTAACAATCCTAAACAGTCAAGACTCAATGAAGAATAACTGAACAAGCTGGTGGACATACCTTTGCCTCCTCATCCTTGATGGTATGAAGGCGAAACCGACCCTTTGTGTCATAAAGAAGTCGAAAATTTTCATTTGTCTTGGGAATTGATACAACATCTGAGATGGGAAGGAAATTGGAAATTGTTACATCCAATATGGACCATGTAAAAGAAGAGTGGAAGCACATCAGGTTCTTGTCAGGTATCTCAATACTTAATGAGGTGATAATATAAGATGACAGAAAGAAAAGATAGGCATACCCATAAAACCAGCTGGGTAAGTCTTGTCAGTCCTGATTTTGCTGTCAACCATAACATGCCTTTGCATCAAAATTGAGATAACTTCTCGGTAAGTGAGTGCATATTTCAGTTTGTTTCGCAGAATTAGGATCAAAGGCAAGCACTCCCTGGCTTTGTGCGGGCCTGACGATGGCTTGGGAGCCTGCAAGATGTTAAATCATAAAACCAAAAGAAGAGTGGAAGGAGGGAGCAAGGCAGAAAATCATCCTAGGAAACATTTCAAACGTACAAATGCACCACCAAGCTTATCAAGCATCCAATGCTTTGGCGCATTGAGCCTCTTCAAGTGCTTCTTCAATCCTCGAGCCTGGAGCACACATAAGCATCCATAGATAACAATTCAGGCAGTGACATAAAAAATTTAAAAAGTGAAGGTGGTAAATGCAAAATTTTCATGCATGCATCTTAATCTTGAGCAACAGAAAAAAAAAACAAGAAAAATATGTTTTGTCGGCACAAACGCATTCACTAGAAACCCATCCTAACATTGTTCCCAAGTGCCCAGATCTTGACTCAGATCCACAAAAACCTCCAGCCTAAGTGAATACGCATCCACATTAGCATCAAGAAAAAGCTTGCCTGGAAATTTTACCATGGAAAATATGCACAAAGCCATGAACAAGGTAAAACTTCCCTCAAACAGCCACTAACAAGAACACAAATGGAAAGGGAAAACAGAGGAAGAAGCAAACCACAGTGCTCTGATTTCACTGTTTCATTGTAAAACTAACAAATCTTGCTTACATTGAAAATCTAACAAATTTTATGAAATTCCTCCCAAATTGCCTTGGGACAAATATCAATTCCGTGCATGAATACATATATGAGATTCACTACATGCCTTAAGAATAGAAGATAGCCCCAGATATATACTGCATATGTAACATGAAATGTGTACGCATCCACACATCTCTTCACACGCATCAATTCATACCAACAAAAGCAGAAACACCAGCTGAATCAAACCATCAGCACTATCACACTTTTAATCACAATACACGGAAGCAAGCATTGCAAGACCAATCCATTGAACAGTAAAGCATAATGCACTTGATCAAACACTAATATCCATATCCGTCTCCATTTGCATGCCATTCAGTGGTGCAGAAACAGAGAACAATGGCAAAATTGTTGGAACAATCCCAGACACTCACCAGGAGAGCCCGCCAGATTGACTGCTCAGATCACCCCAGAGAGATTACATTCACAGAGATAAAAGGGGGAAGGCAGCAGCTCATCTACCAAAACTGCATTATCGAATTTGGCTTAATGGGATCAATTCCACCCATCGAACCAACAAGAAAAATCTCAAAACACACGTTTTTAAACGATTGGATTCCTTGCGATGGTGAATCTGGGCTCAATCCATCAAACCAAAGGATTCCGCAACTTCCATTATGCATCCTTTGCCAAGAAACCGAGCAATGCGGATCAAGCAATGGATCAAATGGCTTCACGATCCTATCGTGAAGGGATGAGATGAACAAACCCTGGGAACAATTGCAGAAGGAAAGCGAACAGGAATTCACCATGCTGTAGCTCCGAAGTTTCCGTCCTCGCAAATGAAAAGCCTCTCCTCCCCTCTCCGAAAAACCCTACTTCGAGGAGAACTATATATACCGCAGTGGGATTCCGGCAAGCTGCGGGGCACGTGCTGGTGCACCCAAATCAGGGTCTCTTGACCATGGCATTTGTCTTGGTCCTTCGGCAAGGTAAGTTGGGGTGCAGCTCTGGTTGGTTGGGATTCAGCCTAACCATGTTTTTTTAACTTCAATTCATCCATAGTTTCGACTTCAGATTAATAGATTAGGTTAATATTTTGAGTTCTTAAATGCATGTTTTAAATTTATTTCAAATAAAGAGATTATGTTAATCTTTGTAATCGCAATTAAAAAAATTTTATATATTGATTATAATATCTTTATTAAATAATTATACATTTCTATAGCTACTTATTAGTTAACATTGATGTAAAAATATATACAATAATAATAATAATTGAACATAATAAATTATTTGGTTTAGAAAAAAATGAAAAGTAATGCACGTAGATGATGTTAAGTTAAAACAAAACTAATTAATGCTTTTGTACCCACCATGTGAGGGTTTGAGAGTTTACAGGCGTGAATTGTAATTTTTAATCTCTCTAACTTTTGTGAATTGCAAAATTTATCCAACTAATAAAATTTTACCTAAACAGTTAGAGAGTACATAGTGTACAATGGGACACTAAAATTATGGTAGATACATAAGATACTTTTATAGGTAATTGATCATATGAGTCTACTATGGTCAAGCATCGGTTGAGGACCGCTTGGATGATTGTGTAAAATTAAGTAGATTATTGATCATTAATCTTATCATCATCTTTTTGCTAGTAAACTATCTCTATTAAATATTTATACAAGCACAAAATTAAATCATTTAAAAGTGAATACCAACCTATTCAAATTATCTTATTGTTGAGTGGATTTAACCTTCTAAAATTTTGTCTTATCTAAAATAATGATTATTTGAAACAAATAATATTTTAATACTTAAGTAAATGGATGTAAGTGAATTTCGAATTTTCTATGTATAAAACAAGTAAATCTTTGTTAAAAATATAAATTGTCTAAATTGCATATTAAAGGCAAGGTTAGGATTGACTCCTCTACCCTATCATGAATAGAAATCATACTACCCAAAGATTCCTATATGTTGAGGTGCATTTTGCACATGGATTATTAACGCCATTAACTTAAGTTTATAAGTGCATTTCATGTGTATCTTATTATTAGAAAAAAATTAAAAATTTTATATATTTATATAAAATTATTAATTATTTGAAAATTTAACTCGCAAGACATCGAGCTCAATATGTAGGAGTGTGACTTAGGTTGGGTTAGCCCGAACCCAATCCAACATTTCTAAGGGTTTGATTTGATGAATTGGAACACAAATTCTAATTTGGGCCGAGTTTGGTTGATTACAATAGAACCTAAAACCTGCCCAAATTGCATGCACAACTTATCTACCAATCTCATATTATTTATTTAATCTCTATTTCTATTTTTAATGTAAGCATATTTTTCTCTAGTTGATCTTATCTCCTTAGTTTTATTCCCATCTCCATATCTTTCTTGAAAATCTCCTTAAACCTAATTAGGTGTTATTTGAACTTATTTTTTAGTTAACTAATTGATAAATTTATTACCTTATTTATACTTGAAACTTTAGTTTGATGTTGGATATGTAAATTTTAAGTATGTGATGAAATAATTTTATTTTAATGTTGTTGAATGTTGAAAATGAATAGTCATTTTTTTACTTGTTCATACAACATAAATTCAACCCGAGCCCGGCCTACTGAATCTAGATTAAGATTAAAATTTTAAAATTAAGATTGAGTAAGGGTTAGGATTTTAAACCTTGGGTTAACGTAATGGTTGACCTCAACTCGATCCCGATTAACCCAAGTTGTACTCCCATTAATATGTAGAAATTACTAATCATAGTTTTAATAAACCAGATCTCAATAAAGTATTAATATTATATGACATATAATACAAAACATAAACCACACAATATTCTATACTTTTATGCATAGTAGTATTTCTCCATCAATAGAAATTAAATCATCATATTATGTTTATAATATTGTGATGACAATTTCATCACCTGCATGCATCAATGTATAGCAACTTTGGTAGGATTATATGTTGTAATTTTGAAATGCATGGAAATATGACATCTTTTATGTTATGATATTAGAATATTCTTATAGTCTTAAGTTGTAAGCTTTGATTGTGCTCCTGTTTCCATGAAAGCAGAGTTTTCATCTTTTCATCATGACCCACTATTGGAAATTAGTTGGTAATTATCATCTTCTCGAGCATAAAAGTATATTGTCATTGTAGGTTTTTTCTCAGTAGATACATGCACTGTTTTTTCAATGTTGTACACATTTTTTACCAGTTGGGCTTGGGTTTTTTATTAGTACTTTTTATAATCTCATTTAATATTTTGTTCTCTCTTTTTAATTTATTATTTACTCATAGTCTAGTATCATTTTTCTAACTTGTCCAAGCTCACCTCTTTATCCCAAGTTACTAATGTTAAATGCATGTTCTCGGTTTAACAATATTGCACTTATTACCATAAAATTATATTTTATATTTAATGTACTTTTGATTTTTTAAAAGTTAATTATACGTACTTGTAACATAACTATTTGTTAGCAATATTTTCTCTAATATTAGAAATTATAAAAATACGATTTAAATGATGAAAACAACTATTAAGATAGGTTAAAAAACTTTATTTTTATTTTTTATATCCTATTATTGTCTTATCTTAACAAGTTTCTGGTTCAAAAAAAATATTTTATCTTGAAAAATTATTTTACACTAATGAAGAATATTTTTGTTATTTAAAAAATATTTTTATAATCTCAAATATTGAATAAAACAATTATTGCTGGATAGTTACGTTAGGAATATATTCAATTAAGTTTTAAAAATTTAGGAGTGTATCTTTAAAATATATATTGGATTAAAGTTTCAAAATTTTAGGAGTATATTTTTAAAAGTTTTACTCATATGTCATCTATGTTCTATTGTTGCTTATTTGTAAAATAGACTCTACAACTTTATATACTTTTGAAATTTACCCATTTTTTTATAGTTGCATAATATACTCTATAAGTTTTAAATTAATGCAAACCAACTCTTAACCTTAAATAATATTAGCATTTATGAAGAAAAAAAATAAGGATATGCTTGGCAATGAGGAAAAAAGGATGTAAATTTTTTTACCTCTTTTAATTTTTTTAATATCTTTTGACGTGATTTTATATCTTAATTGTCTAATAATCCCCCATTTCTTAATTATTGTCTATATTTTAATCATTATTTTATATTTTTTAACAAAAAAGCTTACCTATTTTATCTTTCATTATTACTCATTATCACATCACATCACTTCAAATCTCTTTTGCCTCACTTTCCTCTAATACTTTTTTCTCACGTCTTTTCCCATTCCCATCCCCATTCCCAGACGCATCAAATAATGTTTTTAGATAAAAATGCCTTTCTCTTCTTTCCTTTCTACAGACAATGGCCACCGACCCATGCTGTGGTACCTTGCAACTGTCGTTGCTTATTGTCTCTACCGTTATTTGTCATTCATTGTTTGCCCTCTTCTTGTTCTCTTGTTACTATTTTTTATATTAAATCTGATATAAAACCCACTAGATCTTGTCAGATCTAACTGCATCTACCTCTATCACAGTTGCTAATCTTCTTTATCCCAAGAAAAAATGTGCATAATTACTCTATTTTTCCTCCATCTTCATGCACGGTTGCCACAAATATAGACAATTACTACTCTTCAACTCTGTTTCCACAAATTTAGACTATTACTACTCTTCAACTCTCTCGCAACCACTGTGGTCGCTCCACGTCTAACCAACTTAATCATCGGTAGCCATAACCTAATTTGTCCAATTTCTCTCTGCCTTAACCTCCAAACGGCTAAGGTTCCATGAGGGGAGAAAATAAAAATGTAAAACAATAATTTTGATATTTTATAAATAATTATTAAGTAATATAGTCAAATTAGTATGCTGTCAAATGGTCTTTGACAAGTTTGTTTTGCAACGTTTTGAAATCTAAGGGTGTGTTTAGTAATAGGAAAAAATGTGGGGAATATTTCAACATTTTATCACCCCTTTTACACTCCTTTTTATATGATTTAATATATTAATTACTAGCAACAACTTTTTATTATTATTATACATATTTTTAATCATTATTTTATATCCAGTATACCTATTTTGTATTTTTTTATTTTACTATCTTCCCCCACCCCCCCCCCCCCCCCCCCTCATATTTTTCCCACATCTTTTCCTATTTCCAAACACACCTTCAGAGTCTATTCTACAAATGCAAAGAAATACAATAACTAATTTATAATTATGCAAAGTTACAATATGTTTTGTAAATACTCTTGAATTGTCAAATTTGAAAAGCATGTATGCAAAAAGCCCAAAATAGCGCAAACCATTTCTGAAAAGGTGACCAGAAGATGGACGAAATTTAGAAATCTCTCGGCCGTGAAGCTGGAATGATAATCCATTAAATTGTTGGAATAGAATCTCTTTGTTTTCTTAGAAGTTGATGTCGACTGTATCCCTCCGGATGAAAAGGCCCAGATCCATCACACGTGTCCGAACCCCCCCGCGTGGATTGGCAAAGCTCCACGCGCGTGACTCGCGAAATGTTAGTAACGGGGATAAAAGACGCACCCACCCGAAGCACCGTTGGTGGTAGCTATGGCAATGGCTGCTACTGCAGCATTCTACTCCCACCATTTTCCATCATACCGCCACCCTCGAACATGGATTCCCGCCAAACCCCAGTTGAGATTTCAAAATTCTCGCCGCCTTGTCTTCGTTTGCTCATCGTCTTCGACGCCATCGTCCGAGACGAGCACTCAAACTGCCGAATCATGTGTCACTTTGGGGCTCTCCCTCTTCTCCAAAGGACGGGTAATAACACTCTTTCTTTGATGCATCTTTTTCGGTTCTCGCCTTCAAATTCTCACCCGATCCATGTATTGTGAAATAAATGTACTTTATTTTGGTAATTTTGGTAATTATTACAATTTTCAGCGGTTTTGTTTGAAAAGCCAGTTATTTCTGCAGTCGGAGTGCTCGTATTAAATGGATTGTTTTCGTTGTTAGGGTGAAAATATGGATTGTTTCGTTATCTTATGATTGTTGGGTCGTAGGTATTATTAATTTGAAGCAGCCCTGAGCCTGGGTTTGCTGCCATCTGTGGTCCTGAATAGATTTAGGAGGAAAAACTGTAGCTGACACAGGACCAAACACTGTCGTTTGGTTGACCTATTTCCCAGTTGGGTTGGGATTGAGTATTATTTTGTCGGTCAATTGGATTCGGGTTTGGTGGCAGTGAATCAATCTGTCATGACTGTCTAACCCTTTCTATGTATTCAACTGATCTCTGCATGATTCTGACCCCACAGTCAGTCATTTGGCGGCATAAACCTTTTGAAAGTTAATAATGAGAGAAATAATTAGCTGAAAATGAGCCAAACTAGTTCTGTGGCTTTACTTGGCTTGACAAGTACCATGCTTAAGATTGAAAGCTAGGCTTGTGGGTCAAGCTGAAAGCTTGAAATGCAAGTTTGTTGAAACATCTGAGGTTGAGCTTGATTTAATTAGGCTGAGATTGACTTCGTAAGGGCATGACACATAGTTTGTCTCAGCTTTAGATTGAGCCAGCAACAGCTCATGCCTGTGCATTCGTATGCAATAAAGGTTTATCTCATGTACCTTATAGTATTTGAAACAATCAAGTAAATCTAGCTTTGCTTGGCTCAAGATTAAGCTTAGAATCCAAGCTTGCTTTCAGGCTCCAGCTCAGTGAGCAGGGCTTAAGTCAAGCTTGAGCCACTTGTTTTGCATTTGAGCCTAGCTCAAGCAATTGAAAGCCTTGTTCAGTGCTGCTCATTTACTGGTCTAATTTTCATGCCAGTAAGCATTGAACTGTGCAGATTTGACTGCGACAGGAGCTTAAAGCGTGTTTCGATTTGACCTCTGTTCATGGCCACCCAATTTTAAGTTGACAGAATATAGATGTTTATATTTTGGTAATTAAATAGGTTGGGTGGGGCATACTGCAATCAATGAGTTGTATGTCTAACATACTTTTAAATTGGTTGGGTTTATGTTGGACCCATCTTTGGAATGACATGAACCTACCTAACTCTACTAGACAAATCACTGCCTCTTTGAGGGAGTTTGCTCACCTTGTGCGTTTGGTAAATGTGACAGGTAAAAGAGGCCCTTTCTCAATTTGAAACTGCTCTCACTTTAGATCCAAACCCTGTTGAAGCCCAAGCAGCATTCTATAACAAAGCCTGCTGCCATGCATACAGGTGTGTTGGTTTTCTGAGGAGGGAGGAGGGAGATGTTTGAGGCTAGGTTTAAAATGTCATTCATCCTTGTATAGTGAGGCTGGCCTGCGCACAGACATGGAGAGATCTATTTGAGTAGTTTTTGGCACTAGAATATTTTGAATGAACTAGAAAATTTGAAATTTCTGTAGAAATTGCCCAAGGTGATGTCTCCGCTAATAGTTAACATAGAAATTACATGGATTCTTCCAAATATATTTACTGCATGGTTGAAGAATTCAATGATGTAATTTCTTCGAGTATATTTACTGCATGTTTGAAGAATCTGATGCTGACGCTAACACTAATCTATAATTTCATGATGTATTAAATGATTTTTTCTTGTAAGCAGAGGGGAAGCAAAGAAGGCTGCAGATGCATTACGGACTGCTTTACGAGAATATAATCTCAAGTTCAGCACTATTCTTAATGATCCAGACTTGGCTTCATTTAGAGCTTCACCAGAATTTAAACAATTGCAAGAAGAGGTTTATAGTTTTACTTCATCCATTTACTCTGCATTTTTGCATCATTTATTTGTAGTTTGGAAGAATATCATGGTTATTTATTCCAAGTGCCCTTTTAAGAAGTCAGGAAATGTTGCTTCTTTGATGTATGAGGGTCAACAATATTACACCTTATTTGGCCTTACTGGCCATTTCTAGTGGTTTCTTCATTCCGAGTGTACTATTGCACTTTTTACTACAAAGAAATGAAACTGATGATAACTGGACTAAAATCTTTCATCCTTCAGTGCTTTCTGACAAGCAATGTAAGAAGTGGAGTGTGAGAAACATAGACCACCTTTTGTTCTATCATCTCTCCTCGTCCTGAAGTACAGATGTGCCTTCCATTTCCCCTCTGTTAAAATAGGCCTTTATTAATTTTAAACTCATCAATTAAAATCCTGTTTCTGTCATCCGTTCAGTCAAGGATTGGAATGGTTTGGCTCATGGGGTTTGTTTTTACAGGCGAGGTTGGGTGGTGAAGACATTGGTTACGGTTTTAGGAGAGATCTCAAGCTCATAAGTGAAGTCCAAGCACCATTTCGTGGTGTTAGGAGATTCTTCTATCTGGCGTTTTCTGCAGCAGCCGGAATTGCAACCTTCTTTACTATTCCTAGACTATTTCGTGCAATTCAAGGTGGTGAAGGTGCTCCTGATCTATGGGATACTGCTGGAAATGCTGCTATCAACATTGGAGGTAAAACGGATACTCATTCTTTTCACCAGTTTTTCTCTCTCTCAAAAAATAAACATAAAAAATGCAAACAGATAAGTATATAGTGAGCTACGAATGCCCAATGTCTATTATTGGTTTATTTAGAAAAGGAATGTTTATATTCAGATGAATTCTGGAACTCCGTACATCTGTAAATTTTCAGGTCCATTGGATCCACCGATGGGAGCCCTGGAATCTCCTAGCTTGAAACCATTTATGTAATATATATATATATATGTATATATATATATATATTTCTTTCACGTCATCCATTGTACACCATCAATCAGAGAGCTAGGATGCAATCGGGGAGCTTTCTGAGCTTGTTAGTGGGGCCCATTTATTATGCTATTTGGGTCACCAAATGATTCGCCACACACCTTTGACTCTTTGTTCTTCGTACTTTACTGTTGAGGTTAAGTAGTTAGTATTACTCAATGGCTTTTCCCTGCATTGGATTTAATACAGTAGCAACACCTAATTTGAGTTGCCATGATCATCATTATTAAGCCTTACCCCAAAAAATTGGAGTCAAGTGCGTGAATTCTATCATGCCATCACAGACCATCTCTAGGTGAACTATGAATTCACATCGCAAGTACTTTTAACCATCTAAACCCTTGTCATTGCAGGCATTCCACTGTCCCTCCCAGGCTTTCAATTCAACACAGTTCACTCCTAGCTATGTAGTTCTTGGTAGCAATGGTTGGAGCTCGTAAGTTACACTAGTTACTGAGAATGAGGCAAAGATAATTCATAAAGTTTTTCTGTCTCAATCCTTGGAATTAGTTGTAACTTCCCAGGTTCCTACTAGTGCTGCTTGATTGTTAGGAGTCCTTTATGACTAAGACTCAGGATGTGCTTAAATTATTTGAGCATTCATTGATGCTGATATAATTTGAATATTGAATTGACTAAGCTTTCAAATCAGCACTCTACAGGTATTATTGTACTCGTGGCATTATTTTTATGGGACAACAGGAAAGAAGAGGAACAGCTTGCTCAGATATCGAGGAACGAAACCTTTTCACGGTTACCTTTACGTCTTTCAACGAATCGGATTGTTGAACTTGTGCAGCTGCGGGATACTTCTAGGCCAGTTAGTACTGTTGCCACTTTTTTGGCTTTCGTTTCATGCGATAGGATTGATAACATGGTTGATCCACATGCATGTACACAATCATTTCAGGTGGCATGGATCTACTGTAATCTTGGCTTGCCAAATCATTGACGCACTCTAGGAGGCTCATAATGTCAATTCATGCATACTGAGTGGTTACCATTTTATTAGTGGCCATGAAAAATAATGCAGCCTAGTCCAAATCTCAAGAACAAATGTCCATTAGTCTGAGGACTACAATCATCCTAATCTAACTGATTTGCAGTCTATTTCCAGTCTCCAATGGGTCTGTGGTTTGGACACTTTAGGCTGATGTTTTTGCAGCCCACATAACACATTCTTGAGGAAATTCATCTCTCACAGCATAGAAATATTTCTATCACATTTTGTTTTGGTGGGATTCCATCTTTCCCTCAAACCTGGCCAATGCTTTAGGTGAGTGCTGTTTGCAATTTTTATCTGATTTTACCACTTTCATAAGATTTTTTTGTTTATTTCACTCATGACATTCGGCAGTGCCTCTTCTTTTCAGTGGGTATTATACTATGGTTCTAATTGATATTATCAGGTTATTTTGGCAGGTAGCAAGGAGACTGTTTCTGCAGCTATGCAAAGTGCTGAAAGGTTCCGTACTGAACTTCTTAAACGAGGTGTTCTTCTTGTTCCCATAATCTGGGGTGAAGGTAAAAATTTGTCTATGGCGGAGAGAAAAGGCTTTGGTGCCTCTGAGAAAGCAGCCTCATCTCTTCCTTCTATTGGGGTAAGATGTGGAGATTTGATTCTTTTTTGATTACTAATGCCATCTTTCTGATAAATGCTGCAGCTTCATCTCTTCCTTTTATTGGGGTAAGATGTAGAGATTTGATTCTTTTGTGATTGCTAATGCCATCATTCCAATAACTGTCATTTTTAAGATCCTTTTTTCTCTATTTATAACAACTAGCGATGTGTCAAATTTTAATGGGCTTTATCACGAAGACATTGCCTTATCTGATTTTGCTTAAAATGATCAGAATCGAAGTCCTTTGGATTTGGTAGGCTTAGTCAACAAGGCGCCAGATTCATGCAATTGGAATATTGGATTCATCATGTTCCAATGTCCTTTAGTTTCAATTATGGAATATGATCTAGAGTGGGATATTCAATTAGGTCTAGGTTTGTCTATTTCTTGAGATGTTTTGCTTAAAAAGTATCATCCTAATAACTTTAGGGCCTTGGGTTGCTACAAATTCAATCATATGCAATTTCATGCTAGTGTTGAACAAGTCATCTGGTTCTTCATTTTTTACTGCAGGTTTTTCATTACTTCACTGTCTTGACGCCTGCTGTTGACATTGTTTCTATATCCTTTCTTCCATTTTGACTATACATTTTTTTCAACTTTACTCGCATTCTTTTACTTATTATAATAACTAAGTTTTGCTTATGTAAGTTACAATAGTAAGTCTTCTTGATGGGCAAAGTAGCTCAAGCTATATCTTTGTTTTCATGCAAGTTATTCTCATTGTCCCATTGGTGCAACAGAGTTCAACATTTTCAACCATAAAATCTTCCTTTCTTGAATTTATGGAGGCTTTTTAGTGGATTCCATATTTCATGTGATTGCATTGGTCCTTTGTTCAAATGCTTGAGAATTTATTCATTTCTTACAGTCTGTGATGGCATCTTGATAGGAAGACTTTGAGAAGCGAGCTCAGTCTATAACTGCAAAGTCTCGCTTGAAAGCAGAGATGCGGTTTAAGGCAGAGGTTGTATCTCCTAATGAATGGAAAGGGTAATGCACTACTGTTTTAACAAATGCTCCTTCCCTTTTCAGATGCTTGCTATTTTCGTTTGTTGTTTCTATTCTTCAACGCTTCAATATGTATGTCATGTTGTCATCTTTTACTGTTCTAGTGTTACAGTAAGATGGTTTTCTGTGGATGATTTTGACTGTAGCTATTGTTGTTAATAGTCATATCATCTTTTGTAGTCCTGTTGTTTTTTGTTGTTCTATTTTTACATGTGATAGCTTTTGGGGAGCAAAAACCATTAATCTGGGAATTGCCATGCAAATAGAACTCAGAGAGAGCCAAAATATGAGCCAAAATTTATTCAGTGTCCGACATTTGTACTCATTCAGTTGTCTAGAATTGTAGAATCATCATGATTTTCCAGTCAGGCCAGTGGTTCTGATTGTCTCAATGTGTAGCATACTTTTAACAGCAGTGCCAGCTCTCAAACTAGCCAAGCCAGTTCACTCTGGCTTCTCTAACCGAAATGATGTGATATTTCTTTTCTATCAAGCTTTGTCTTTGCAATCTAGGTGGTATAATTTCACTTGTTTTTTTTTTTATTTTTTATTTTTTATTGTTCTTCATTTGCAGATGGATACTTGACCAACAGAAGTCTGAGGGTGTCACTCCAGGTGAGGATGTGTACATAATATTGCGCCTTGATGGTCGTGTCCGAAGATCAGGAAAGGTAAATTAATATAATAGAATTCTTACTTTTCTTCTTACCAACAAATGGAAGATGATAATTCCATGGTCATTACCATTTCCTTGAATAATTGTTAGCTCCCATTCTCTTTTCCAGGGAATGCCTGACTGGGAACAGATTATGAAAGAATTACCTCCAATGGAAGCATTTCTCAGCAAGTTAGAAAGATAAGCTGCTGGAAAGACACCACCTCATAATTTGAGATTGTCGTACTATTATCTGCTGGAGATTCATCCATTTAGGGAAAGGTAATTTTTCTTTGTAAATGCACTTAGTTTATGTATATCGATTTAATGAAAGAGAGTTTATGGGTGAAAGAGATTGCTTGGAATTCACTGAGGAGACAATCCGAATGAGCCCGTCAGGTGTATTTGTCTGCTTAGATCCTGTCTGCATTTGCTGCATGTTGGGACTGTGGAATCAGGTCAAAAGATTTCACCCTAGTCAGACTTGAATTTGACATAAGCCGGTTACGAACATGGTCCATTACTTATAGCCCTAATCAGCTCGAGTGATTTTTTGGACCATACTTAAGTTTAACATAATTTATTTATTTAAAATAAAGTTATAATAAATAATTTAAGTAACCCGATTTTTCAACCTTAAGGCGGCCCAAAACTTCAAGGTTATATTAGAGTTGTGTCAAGGCTTTAAAAATGGAGTTAAACTCATGTTATATTAGAGTTGTGTGAAGGCCTTAAAAATGGAGTTAAACTCATGGGTTAGTCGAAATTTAGAAAAATAGCTGACCTAGGATTGAGTTGACTTCAACCAGAAACCATATCAACGCAGTGGGTCCCGCGTAATTACATTCCCCGATCCTCCACGCGAGTAAACATTCGCACGTACGATGCGAGTGGCCTATACCGTTCGAACGTCATACTCGCAGACGCTTCACGCCATTCATCCGTTTTGCAAGTCCATGCCTAACAGTAACGTGGGCTGTATATCTCCGTAGGCATCTGTGTCCGCGGAGATGAGCTGATAAAGGCCGTCCAATCTGTTAAATCTTCCAAAACTGGATAATGTTTTGAATTATTTGCAAATGTGCCTATGCTACTTCTAGCACGACAATGATAGTTTTATATTAAAATGGTATTGTTATCCTTATGAGGGGTCCTATGTTTATTTTTTTCCTTCTTACTCATAGTGAGTTTGTGAATGGGAAAAAGATGTGAAAAACTAATGCACTATGATTGAGAATAATAAATAAAAATAAATTGAATAAAAATAAAAAAGGTGGGCTCTTTATATAAAAAATTTAAAACAATAATTAAAATTATAAATAATGATGGATAAAAGAAAATTATTAAGTAATTAAAATGTCAAATTATATCAAAAGGTACGTAACAAGTGGAAAAAAATATATTTTTTTCCATCACGTTTATTTATTGTCGTTCAAAATAAAAAAATGGTATATGCGCATTTTTAGAGTACCCCTGCGAGTATACTCCCCCTTGTGTGAGTGGTGCGCACTGCGCATCCCAGAGGCAAAAATCTATGCTTTCGAAAACCACTAGTGCGACGGTAGGGAGAGAAGGTTTTGGCAGGGTTTAAGGCGGCTGCCTCTCGCTCTCGCTCTACCCGTCTCTTTGTCATGAATTCAAACCTCTTTAATCCGACTTTTAATCTTCCTCTTCGGTTTATCAGTTTCTTCCATCTCTCATTCCCTCATTGTTACCACAAAAAGCTCCCAATTTCATGTGCAGCAACTTGACCTCTTTTATCATCTTCCCTATCTATCTTTCCAGCCAACCCAAACTCCAAAGCCGAAAACCCTACGAATCCCACTCAAAACGGAAGAAGATGCTACGCATTATGTCGAAACGCGCCGCCTCATCGAAAAAGATTCGGCCTTTCAGCCACCCATCACTCGTTCCCGCTTCATCTTCGGCCACTTCATCTTTGTGGGGTTCTTCGCTTATTCCTCATACATCTCGACGTTTTGATCCCCTGCCTTTTGCAAACACCGTGTATTCTGATATGGGTTTTGGTGGGGATGGCGAATTATTGGGAACGGATAGATGGTTCGGTGCTGGGGATTGGCGGAATGCTGAAATTGTTAAATTGTCATTGTTTTGTGGGCAATTTGGAAACCCATTTGGTATTCATAAGCGTTTAAATCCAGTTATGGGTTTCGCTAGTGTTGCTGAAGCGGTTTCTTCGACGGATGCGGAGGAAGAGGTCTCTGTAGTTCGGGATGTGCGGGAGGTCAGACAGAAGGATGTGCGTGAGGTCAGGCAGAAGCAGCACAAACCGCCTAATGGAATTGGGCAGGGAAAGATGGTCTTGCTTCGGAGAAGGCAGGTGAAGATAGAGACGGAGGCGTGGGAGCAGGCAGCAAAGGAATACAAGGAGCTTCTCATGGATATGTGTGAGCAGAAGCTGGCCCCAAACTTGCCATACATGAAATCCCTCTTCTTGGGGTGGTTTGAGCCACTGCGGGATGCAATAGTGAAGGAGCAGGAGTTGTGTAGGGAAGGGAAGAACAGGGCATCGTATGCCATGTATTTTGATCTGTTGCCAGCGGAGATGATGGCTGTCATCACGATGCATAAGCTAATGGGACTATTGATGACTGGGAGTGATCACGGGACCACCAGGGTGATCCAGGCGGCTTGTCAGGTTGGTGAAGCCATCGAGCATGAGGTGAGTTGATCCCTTTTCTTCTTCTTATTTTTCTATTCTTAAGTCTAAGCTTTAAAAGTTGCTTAATTCAGATGATACTTAACTTCAGAAGGCAATTGTGATTTGTTTAATTTCTGCTTCTGTCAAAATAATTTTTACATTCAAATGAATTCAATGAGACATCCAAACGCATTCGTTCCGTGACCAATTTTTGAGCTATTCACTCAGCATAACCAGCTGCAATCTAAAGGTCAAATGCATGCCTAGACATGGCTGTGAGCATCAAGTAACTGCTTTGGAGATCATTCAACCTTTTACTGGCAGTAATTTCAGATTTTTAGGTACGCTATTCAACTGCAACATTAACCTTGGTAATAGGTGTTCTATCACATTACGGGCCAACTAGGTACCCCAATTTTGTCAATTTTCATTATATGATGGACAATTTTATTGGGCCTTTCTTTGGCAATTTGCCATTCATTTTTAGTTCTTACTTATAATGTGATTTTTGGATAGTTATTTGCTGTAGAATGAGTATTGCTTTTGCCGCCTCATGTGCTGCTAGTTATCTTCTGTTCGCTACATTTGGAGATACGAAGAGTCAAACAAACAGATCTGTGACTTTCAGTTAATCTAGCTTATGTCTCATGGTTACTGTAAAATATTGTCTGTGGTGGCCTGTACTATCTGCCTTAGTTTTATGATATTAAGCAATGAAAGGAATAGTTGGAATCATATGATAAATGTCAATATACAACCAGAGTGTATTAAACTGGCAACATGAAATGCGTGATGTGTGGGACCATATGATCAAGGTCAAATATAACCAGAATGTAGTGTATCAAGCTGGCAACATGAAATTGGTTGGAGATAAGTTTTAAGAATTACAACATCTCTGTTAGAGGTTGTTGATGGGGTGGATACAATTGACTGTCGATTTGTCATTTTATTGGTACCTGGCATTCGCGTCAATTTGGTATTTTTGAACATCCATATATAAATGCAGCTTCTTAATGTTTCGAAATCACTGGGTTTTGTTTTCTGATGAATCCATATTTTAACTTTTTGCTTAATGGTATCTTTTATTTTTCTGACAAAAATAATTTTGATCATGAATTTGTCAAAATTCCTGTTTTGAGCTTCTGGTTATGTTTGACCATATTTATTTTTTATATTAATTTATGGGTTTTAACTATCTCTATGGAGTGGTTCAGGTCAGGATTCACAAGTTCTTGGAAAAGACAAAGAAAAAAAATAACAAAGAGAAGAAAAATGGAGATGAACCACCTGATCCTGTTGAAAAAGAACAACAGATTCTGAGGAAAAGAGTTACCGAATTGATGAAAAAACAGAAGCTGCATCAAGTGAGGACAATTGTTAAGAGGCAGGATGACTCAAAGCCATGGGGGCATGAGGGCCAAGCTAAGGTTTGTATCTTCATAGAAAGTACTGAACGGAATTTGTTACTCTCTAGTGTGAAGGATCGTTGGTTCTGTTAAGATAGATTGGTTGTTGGTCACTCCTAGAACTTTGCTAGCAGTTATTTGAAAGCTCCCCCTAAATTGCTGGAAGGCTGAAGTAGTGAATTGCTGAATTGAAGTAATCTTTAATAATGGTTCATGTGAAAATGATACTCCTCATTTTAGGTTGGGAGCCGCCTTATTGAGTTATTGATGGAGACAGCCTACATTCAACCTCCACTTGATCAGGCTGCTGGTGATCCACCTGATATTCGGCCTGCCTTCAGACACACCCTCAGAAACGTCTCAAAAAATCAACAGTAAGGTTTTCCTTTGTTCTCCCAAATAAAACAGAGCACCTCTGTTCAGTCAGGTTTAATAATTATATCTATTTTATTTATAATGATACTCTCTGAACAGTAAAGGAAGCAGGAGATATGGAGTTATAGAATGTGATCCACTTGTTCGAAAAGGGCTGGATAGAACTGTAAGTTCAATGCATTCATCCAGTAAATATTGGTGTTGTTCAATTAGCAATTCAAGTTATATTATAGATTACATTTTACCAGGGAGCTGCATGAATTCTTGAAGTTTCTGAGATATGTTGTGATATACAATGAGTATTATTGCATTGGAGATCATAGATGATGCTGTTTGTTTTGCAGGCAAGGCATATGGTTATCCCTTACATGCCAATGCTGGTGCCCCCAAATAACTGGACTGGGTAAAGTCATTTTGACTGTCAATTCATGAATTCTTTCAGTGTTTCCTTTTTTTGTTTCTTTTTTCCAGCTAGATTCTAGTTATTAACTATTAAATTAACAATGGAAATACCATTGTAACATCCCTATCTTTCCATTGTCTAATGCTTTTTAGTTGGAAAATTTGCTCAGGGGTTTTCCCCTTGATCATCCCTTATTTTACAAAAGATCCTAATTACTCCCAAATTAATAGCTGAATTCTGACCTTTTTAACACATCTATCATTATAGTAATACCATCAATCGCCAATGCCCACAATTTGAGTTATATCATATGATATGGAAATTTTTTTCTAAGTTAGCCTGGTTATAACTAAATTAAAATTAGTTAAAGAATATTAATTCTACTATCAAATCAAGTTGCTTACCAAAAGCCTAAAAATACAAAAATCGTTAAGTCTAAAAGCATCAATGCCCACAATATTTGTGGTTGAGAGTGGAATGGAGTGTGAATCCTTCAGTCTGGTTATAAATTCCCTAGTGATTAACAAAAACAAGTTGAAAACACTTCCTACCACTGTTAACAACCTTTTTTTAAAAGAAAATCCCAGAAAATTGATTTACTTGAGGCCTTTTATAGAGTTGGCCACTGACACCCAAAAATGGAGATTACACTTTCAAATCTTTTTCTTTTTCTTTTTCTTTTTTTTTCAAGTGTAGCGAAGCCTTAGTGTTAGTTTTGAAAATGTGTTTTTGGAGGGTTAGGAGTGAAATTGTTGCAGCTTTGGAGAAAAAATTGAGAAGTAGGAGAGAGAGGGTGTGCATTTGGCAGGGGAGAGTTTTTAATTTTTATCCCTTCTGGGAGATCAAATAAAAAATATTGGCAAGAGTTCTCATGTCAAAACTTTCAAGATAATATTGATAACTATACAATATAATGAAAATTATCTCCTAACCATAAGATAAATAGATTTTCATTGCTGATAATTTATCCTTGATACCCCTAAACAAAAATATTACTGGCAATATTACTGCCAGCATTTTTTTATTTTGCAAACACTGCAGCCACATATACAATTTTACCTAGTTGTGTTTTCTTTCTAACCTTTGTGATTGTTCAAACTTCGATAGATATGACACAGGAGCATACTTGTTCTTACCATCTTATGTCATGCGCACACATGGAGCCAGACAACTGCGCGAAGCAGTCAAAAGAGCCCCAAAGGAGCAACTGCAAGTTGTTTTCGAGGTTGAATAATTAATTAGTCTCTGTCTTGCTTTATCTTTAATTCCTTGGTAATTAGGGAATGAAGAGATATTCAAATAATGTGAGATGTGAACTCTATAATACCACTTCAGTTATCCTTGCCACCTTGTTTGATGTATGTCACCTCACTAGCATTTTTTTTTTTACCTTAAGCCAAACTTAAGGACAGATGACATGACACCAGAAATCTTTTGCTTTCCCTTCCCTTTCGATCTCAGCATTTACCATAAAATTTAACATGCTTCTAAATCTATTAGACATAAACCCAATTAAGTGGCTGTGTTTGTAGCAGCTTTTAAAAGCAGGGTTACAGGGTTACCGCCTCATCCTGTATTAATACTTTGATAGTGATTAAGCTGATGCTCCAAAAGCTTAACAGCTGATTGAATACACAAGTTAATCACTTTGGAGTTTGGACCTACAACATATCCTGTTTCTTTTATATTTTTTATATCTTTATCTGGCTTTTAGATGCATTTGTTTTTATGAATATGCTATCCAGGCCCTGGATACACTTGGGAATACAAAATGGAGGGTTAATAGAAGAGTGCTCATTGTAGTAGACAGATTATGGGCAAGTGGTGGCCGCCTTGCTGACCTTGTTGATCGGGAAGATGTAAGTCAAGCTTATCATGGTATCAGCTTTCAAACAAGATATTCCAATTACAAATTTGAAAAGATTTTGTTGTACTATAATTCTAAAAACCTAGCAAATTTTTTCCTCAGAGTGGAATTGTTCTAAACTTCCAATACAGCAACCCTGCAAGCAAGCCATTGGTTCAGTGCTCTAGACCATCAATTTGATGGCAGTCCCCCCAGATGGATGGGGGAGTGCCTTTGATTAGGGCAGTTCACATCCTGATCTATCATGCCTAATTATTCACTTTCTAAGCACACCTTATAACCAATTGCACCACTAGTACAATGAGACAATTACTTATCTACTGAGGAACTTCGTGTCTTTTTTCTCTATTTTTCTTGTAGCTTCCTCTACCAGAGAAGCCGGTTACAGAAGATGAAGCTGAAATTAAGAAGTGGAAGTGGCAACTTAGAGCAGTGAAGAAGGAAAATAGTGAAAGGCATTCCCAGCGATGTGATGTTGAACTTAAACTAGCTGTAAGAACTTCTACTGTTGATTTTTTGTCAGGTTTCTTCTGGCTGTAAAGAGCAATGGCAAACTGCAAACTGATTTTGCTTATATGGGAACAGGTTGCTCGGAAAATGAAGGATGAAGATGGCTTCTTCTATCCTCACAATTTAGATTTCCGAGGACGTGCATATCCAATGCATCCATATTTGAACCATCTTGGCTCAGATTTATGCCGTGGTATCCTTGAGTTTGCAGAGGGACGCCCATTGGGGAAGTCAGGCATACGTTGGTTGAAGATACATCTGGCTAATTTATATGCTGGTGGTGTTGACAAGCTTTCTTATGATGGTCGGATAGCATTCACTGAGAATCACTTGGATGAAATATTCGATTCTGCTGATCGACCACTTGAAGGTAGGCGATGGTGGCTGGGTGCTGAGGATCCATTTCAGTGCTTGGCTGTCTGCATCAATCTCGCTGAAGCATTAAGGAGCTCCTCGCCAGAAACTACAATCTCACACTTGCCTGTGCATCAGGTAACTTTTTATGGGATGCTTAAGAATGTTGGCTCATGTGGTAAGAATGCTAGTTGGATTATGTTTGTACTGAGCATCTTTACAAGCACAGGAAACAGGCACATGGGTCATCACTGCCATTTATCTGGCAGCTATTAGATGGCCCTTAGTTAAGAATTCTAGGCAATCAGACTGTAGCATACTAACTTTATAGGCAAACAATAAAACCAATGGTTAAAAAGGGGCACAATTCACATTTAAGCAGGCAACACTTGCCGCAATCTGATGGCCATATGCATCTGACTCCTCATGTAACATATTCTTCTGGTTACCCTATGGTTCAGTGACCCTTATCTTTGGGCCTTTTTTTTTTTTATATGTATGGTAGGAACAGGTTGATTGGGTTCTCAGACAAACATAAGTATTTTTGCTGTTTCATCTGGTATTTTGTGGAATGATAAGTTATCTTGGAACACTGTTTACCCGATGATACCTCCCAAAACACACACGACAATATTGGTTTTCACAGCTTGACATCTGAATGACAAGGATGTGATTTGTTACTGATAACCAACTAATCGCTGTGAATTTTCTCACAGCATGCTCTAACTTTCATACCAGCTGCTGTGTAGCTTGGTAGTCATCAAATGCATATGATTATCATCCAGGGTTTTGACCTCTATAGTGTTACTTAACTTTCAAGGGGACAAGGAGGATGGGGGAAAGGAAAAGAAAACTGCATGCAATTATTAAAAAAATGTCTTCCTTCTTCCATGTGTGCACATTGCACATGGTGTAGACTTATAAGAAGTTGAGAAAATTTGGATTTTGTCTAATGTTGTATTTTGCCAAAGAAAGAGTAAGTTCCGACATAAAGATTAGCAGGACATTTCTCGAAACTTTCATTGTTATCTATAAGCATAGCTCCTGTAGTGAAGGGCTGACTGCCATGTTCTATTTTTGCCATTTATGGCTTGTGGCTGATGTGTTTTCATAGTTTACCTTTCATAATTTGGATGTGATCTGAGAAGATTTGTGTGGGATTTTTTTTTTCCAGGATGGTTCATGCAATGGCTTGCAACACTATGCTGCCCTTGGAAGAGACAAGGTAACGTGTTGGTCTCTGCTCGTTTGTTGGCAATGTCAAGTTCTACTGTAGCTGTTGTGTGAATACCACCCCTCATCTGTTTATCGTACACAGATTGCTAGTTGATAAATAGTGACATTGGAGAAAACTGGAGAAGTTCTTAATATTGCAAATGCAATAAGAGAAGTGAAGTAGTAGTCCAAAGATTCCATGAAGATGGTTATGGTTAATTAGTTTTCTAGAATTTGTCATAGATGTTTGTTAGATAGATATTGGGTGCCAAAATAGAACTAATGATCATGATGGATACAATAAATCTCAATTCTTGCGTAAGCACTAGATAATATTCCAAAATATCCATTGAGTCTGTGATTAACATGGTACATGTGCAAATGAAGTGTTTATGTTTCTTTTCCACCTTCTCAGTGTCAGCTCCCTCAGTTTCTGTTGATGCAGAAACCCAGTCTGGCCTAAATTCTTTAGGATGTGCTACCAGCCGAAAATCCAGTCTAATGTAAAAAAAATTGCAGTTTTACCTTGGCAAGATAGACCTCAAGAAAATGCCAATATTAGTGTAAATCTGCTCACCTTGATGGTATCGGCGTGTGACTACAATCCAGATAAACCAGTGGCAATTATGTTATTTTGACAGGAAGAAAATGTAATGATGCAGTTATTTCTCTTGATGCCCTCTTCTGAAAGCGTGTTGAACACATAATGGATGTCCATGCTTCTTAAAATAAAAGCAATTAGTTTTGCAAATAAATAGTATTGTTGCATGCATAAACATGCTAGCGAGAGTGTAGATGTATATGCATTCACCTACTATTTTTATTTTCATTCTTTTTAAAATGTACCCCATATATAGTTGTGATGTTATTGTTATTCTCATCCTCAAGAAGATTATTCCTATCAACTGACAGGAAAAGTAGGTTTTATCTTCTTCATTATATTCCTACAGACGGACAGGGAAAATAATTTGTAACTTCTTCATTATCCCCTGGTTTCTTTTTTTTTTCCAATGCCTTTCTGACTTGTCTGCTAAATGACCAAACTGCGTTATTCAGCTGGGGGCAGCTGCTGTAAACTTGGTTGCTGGTGATAAGCCTGCAGATGTCTACTCTGGCATAGCTGCTAGGTATGTTGCCATGTCTAATTCTTCAAATGCTTGCTTTGTCTGTCCTTAGTTTATTCTCCATCTGTTGGTAGAATGCTATAGCTTAATGGTTTCTTTCAGGTGATTGTAGTGCTTAGTGGGAACACCACATCAGAAAACACATTGGCTGGTTGCCGTACATTTGGGGACATTTTCCAATTATACTAATTGTTCATATGCTTGCTGTAACTGTGAATGTGCAGCAAGAATAATATATTTCAGATTCAAAAGTTTCAAATCTTTGTATCATCGTACAATTTTTATTGGAACAATGGAACTGTTCCAGTGTGATCTTCTTTTAGTCCATTGTGGCCTAAGATGCTGCAATCTTGAAGATGCCCAAGGCTGTAATCATCAGTTGTTCATGTTATCATATTCAAAGTTGCTGAACCATGGCATTATGATATATTGATTCATGCACTGTATATCTTGATTAGCTGGGTCCTTCAATTCTTTAATGCACAAGCCTTGATTGAGCATGTGCTCATCCATTGAAAACTTATGCCAAGCCATACTTTCGTTTATGAATTCCTTATGTGGTGGACAGTAGTAGATGGGAAAGGAGGTGAATTTGGTTGTATGTGTTGGGCCAATTTGGTCGAGCATTGAAATTGTTTTTTTTCATTGGTAAGTCTTTCTTATGTAGGCTATTTCCTTGTGTGGAACTTACAATAATGGGCCTAACAAAAAGCTGTATTTTTAGCTCATTGAATAGTGTTATATGCCTGATTAAGACTTTTATGTTTAGAGCATTGAATGGTGTATCCCTCTTGAACAACCTAGGTAATGCATGTGACCTTTATTTCTTAGGATGAAGCATCAAATAATGGCTCATGTTGTACAGAAAAGTCTGGCATTTCCTTCATTCTGTACATTGAACATACACAATTGATTTTCTTGGATGATTACAATGCACTTGTCCATGAAGTTGGAAATCTGAAGTCAGTTTATTTCTTCCAGACACAGGCATGGAGAGTTTCTTCCTTCGTGTTCTGAATTTAGTGGTTCACTAACGTCATCAATACATTGATCCTTTTGTTGTAGAGTTCTTAAAATCATGCAGAGGGATGCACAAAAGGATCCTGCAGATTATCCTACTGCAGCTCGTGCGAAGCTTTTACTTGATCAGGTAAGATTCCTATTCCCTTTTCTCAGAACCCTATTTTTCAGTGTATCATTTTCTGCACTTCATTTGCTGGTAAGAGGTTACATTGTTATGTCAGTTTTCTGGGGTCCCAGTTACAATGGTTATCAGGCTTTACACCAAAGAAGTATTGGAACTGGTTTTTCTTTTCTCTTAAAGTTTTCTAATCGTAAAAGAATCTTCTAGTTCTGCACCATAATATGCTTTCTCAGCATTTACGAGATGTAGCTACACATGCAATCAATCTGCTTCTACATGTGAATGATCTTATAGGATCACTGAAATTTTTAAGTTGGTTCAGCTGTTCAGGATCCATATTTTTAGATATAACAAGCATATCCATTTGTTGTCATCATTTCCTTTAGCATGTGCATGTTATAAGAATGTCACATTTAGCCCTCACCTTTAGTATGTGTACAAAACTGACTGTTAACAAAACCAAATCATTGCTTTGATTGGTTGTAGGTTGATCGAAAGCTGGTGAAGCAAACTGTGATGACATCAGTGTATGGTGTCACATATATTGGGGCTCGTGACCAGATCAAAAGGAGGTTGAAAGAACGTGATACTATTGCAGATGAAAAGGAACTATTTGCCGCATCTTGTTATGCAGCTAAAGTAAGTGCATAACCAGCAATATTTGCACACTCCAAAATCTTGAGGCTCTCTTAGTGGATCTGGATTTCACATGAACATGTGCCAAGAAACCAATCTTCTTTCTTGAAAGCATGAAGTGGTTCATGATGATGGAAATAGTCTCATGTTATCTTCTTTTTGAGCAGACTACATTAACTGCATTGGAAGAGATGTTCCAAGCTGCACGCAGTATCATGAGCTGGCTTGGAGATTGTGCTAAGGTACATCTCTATTATTATTTTCAGTGTTGGCATCTCTCGAGCGAGTTTTTCTTTTTTTTTTTTTTTTCTCTCTTTTGTTTTTTAGAGATTGGTTGTTGATGATCATATTGATAAGCATGATTAGCAGATCTGAAAGTTCACCTACTAAAAAAATTCAGAGCCTCCTTATTGCTGAGCAAAACACCAAGTGCATCATCTTCCTTCAAAATAATGATCTGCAATGCTTGGTGCTTTGCTTTTGGCAGCTGGTTATCATCATCATCGTTCTGAAAGATACAGTCCATTTGCTCATTGGGCTGAGAAAAATGGTTCAAATGTCCTTTAGAGCTATCATTGCATACTGATGCTTTCATGAGTATTTGGGGCACATTCACATCAGCAAGGTAACTTTGTTTTGATTATGGAAAGGATGCAGGGGATGTTCTGTTTAGTTTAATGAATGCTTGAGGACCTGCAGTTGAAAGCATGTAATTGCTGCGATTAATTGTTAAGGCGTTATGTTGGTATTCTTGCTACTGTTGTCCTTTCAAGGGTTACAAACCATGGGTTGCACTTGGACTTTTACATGTCTTAGCACACTATGCATGAAACTAACAATTACCATTGTCGGAAAGGATGCTGCCTGTGTTATTGATATGCATATGTTTGTGCATGTTTGGAGTTCTCTTGTAGTTTTTTTTTTTTTTTATCTTGCCATTGATAGCTTTAGATGCAAATTATGATTATATTTATGTGTTATGCAACTTTCATGCGGATGCTTACTTTCAAACTTGAACCTTGAACAGGTGATTGCTTCAGAAAATCAGCCAGTTAGGTGGACAACCCCCCTTGGACTTCCAGTTGTTCAACCATATCGTATACTAGGGAGACGTCTTGTAAGTGCTCTCTGAAAAACATGTAAAAGAACCCTATTATTTAAAAACAGCCAAATCCAGTCAAAAGAATGTGTTTCTTTGTCCAACCCAGAAATTTACAACTGTATCTCTTCTTAAGC
This sequence comes from Pouteria campechiana, assembly GCA_036873735.1. Taxonomy (NCBI): domain Eukaryota; kingdom Viridiplantae; phylum Streptophyta; class Magnoliopsida; order Ericales; family Sapotaceae; genus Pouteria; species Pouteria campechiana. The sequence continues at coordinate 54,649 of JAYJMB010016922.1, forward strand.
CTGATTAGTTTTTCTTATTGGGTGATAATTGAGCTTCATCCACATTGTCTTCACCTTAGAAATGGTCAATGCTATCTGATGAAAATGGACTATGACAAGCAATGACCAAGACTAGCCGGGTCCCAAAAAGATGGGTTTGGTCAATGTTATTAAAACTTTTCTGTAGGTTGAACTGGTTAAGCTTGTGATTCACAGTTTGACCAGTTCAGCCTTTTGGTTCAACAGAATTGACTGGTACAATGTATTTTTTAACAATAATATAATATGAATTTAAAAAATTCGAACTGTAGATCTCTATCTAAATAAATAGATCCTTTACCGTTAAATTATATTGCTTAATATATGCTTTTATTGGATTAATAGTAAAAAATTATAAAGCAGTTCACTAGACCAAACTGGACTAGATCGGAGCGGTCAGCTGTTCAGTTCCCAGTTTGACCAGCCAGTCTGGTTCTGTTTTAATAACAATGGTTTTGATAAGCAACTAGGGAGATGCTAGCGCGCAGCTCACTACATGGGTGATTTTGTTGCCAATAAGTGTTATATCTCAAGTTAATACAATGCCCACAAAGTATTATCTTTTTTATTTCACTCTAAGATTCACATTTGGCCCCCCAACCTCAAGGTTTATTGTTTTCCAACTTATGCCTCTTGCCAAATGCACTAGCTAAATTGATGAGAGACATGTTTCAGAAAGAAACTAAACTTTGAGGTTGAGGTTTTGAATGTGACCTTTAATAAGTCAAAGAGGATAATATTTCACATGCATTGTATTAAATTAGAATATGATAGTACTTGGGATGAGGTATACTTTCTTTTTTGCTCTTTTTTTTTTAAAATACTGTATTAAATTGGAATATAATAATAGGCGGGATGAGGTGTACTTTCTTTCTTTTGCTCCTTTTTTTTCTAAACATTGCATTAAATTGGAATATGACAATAGGTGGGATGAGATGTACCTTTTTACTTTTGCTTTTTTTCCCCCCTTGTCTCTATAATTGTTACAAAGTGAACCTATTCACTAAAGTAACTCGTTCCCATCTAACATCTGTTGGTTCTTTTTTTCTGTCCTAGCTTATTTTCATGTATGTGGCTGAATTTCCTTTTCTTTTTTCCATGAATCATGCTGCAGATCAAAACATCTCTTCAAGTTCTGACATTACAACGAGAGACTGAGAAGGTTATTCACTAATATGAGCTGTGTTCTTATTTGCAGCTAGTTATTCACTTTCTATGTATCCCATAGTTCTTGATCTGAATATGAACAATTCTTATCATGTCATCATGTTACACTTTTTTTGTCTTTGCATGCTGAAATTCATACTGAACACATTGTCTATTGTAGGTTATGGGCAAGCGGCAGAGGACAGCATTCCCTCCAAATTTTGTTCACTCCCTTGATGGTTCCCACATGATGATGACTGCAATTGCCTGCAAAAAAGCAGGCTTAAACTTTGCAGGTAACTGAATTGTTTCCGTGCTTGGTTAATTGGCTTAGTTCTGCTAAACAATTGTTTGTTTCTGCCATTCATGATTTGCAGGAGTTCATGATTCATATTGGACACATGCATGTGATGTAGATCGGATGAACAGGATTCTCCGAGAAAAGTTTGTCGAACTCTATGAAACACCGATATTGGAGAATGTAAGTTTCTTTCACTCTGAATAACTTTGTTAGGATATAGAAGATTTGGACTGATTTGTGGAAGTCAATAGATTAAAAAACGTGCATATACAGCTTTCAGCGAAACCTAGCATTCATAGTTTCTTCTTACACCTTTTTCTTTTCTTTTCTACTGGCCAGTGGGCCACTCCATAGCCTGTATACTATGTATGCATGAGAACCACCATGAGTGAATGACGTGATCTTTGGGTGAGCCATCTGTGGCTCACCTGGTATACTATGTATGCATGGGAACCACCATGAGTGAATGACGTGATCTTTGGGTGAGCCATCTGTGGCTCACCTGCATGGTGGTCTCTCTCTCTCTCTCTCTCTCTCTCTCTCTCTCTCTCTCTCTCTCTCTCTCTCTCTCTCTCTCTCTCCCACACACACACACGCGCGCGCGCACGCACGCACGCACGCACACCCACACCCACACACACCTGAACCACTTCTGCAGTACATTATCTCTATTGTTTGTCTTGAGTGCCAAAGTGCATGCAAGATAATTATGAATGAGGGCAACATTATTTACATGCATGTTTATTGTTCACAATATCTGAAATTGGTTTTTGGTTCCCTCACAGCTGTTGGAGAGTTTCCAGAAGTCATTTCCATCATTAACATTCCCTCCGCTGCCCGAGCGTGGAGATTTTGATTTGAAAGAAGTGCTTAATTCACCTTATTTCTTCAACTGATCTTCAACATTTCATTCTTTCTCACCTTCAATTGCCATGTGGCGGCTTTCTTCATCAGCTGCAATCCATACCTGCCATTAGTTTGCAGGATGGCAGTGTTGTATTCTTTTCATTTGTTGGCATGGCAAAGCTTGATGAACGGTGTTCTGTGGAGAAAGGTGGAGTCTTTATGACTCCATATGCATACCCATGCTTTTTGATGTAAATATCAGAATGAGGGGGTTTAAACTTGAAGAGGAGAAGACACCCATTTGTAAACAAGGCACCTCTACTTCAGTGGCTGCTTCGTTCCTTCTTGACATGGGCGACACTTGGTCCAAGTAAACCATTGTCGAGTGAAGATATGTCTACATGGAGAAGCGTGCTTGAATCTGACAGGCTAGCCATAAACGAAGAGCGTTTGAATGCATATACCTTGAAGGAAAAGAGATGAAAGAACAAAACAGCTGCGAAGGTCACCAACCAATCTGTTTGTCATTGAAGCTTATGCAGTTTGCCGGCAGCTTTCTTGAGAACAAGTCCTAATGCAAATGACCATGCTGAACCTTAAGTGCCAACTGGAGGTTGTGTTGGCGCATTGGCTTGAAATTGTAGCAGTGCATTGGCTTAAAATTATAGAAGAATTTGTATTCTAACCAGAATGTTTCGCCCCACCTTACATGTTTTTTCTCATGTAATTTCCAAAGCAACCTGAATGAATGGCTCATAAATCTTTTAAGAGATGATGATGATGAAAAAGTTGACGAGTGATTAGAAATGAACTTGATTTTATGCACAAATTTCGCAGGAAATTTCCGTAGTGTACGCTAAGTTCTTACGATAACTCTAATTAGTGCAAGTTTTTCATTTTTTATAAAAATTGGACCATTAGATATTATCTCAAATTGCCAAATGGCCGCAAATGAACCACGGTTAATAAAATTATATGGAAGATCGTGAATGTTTTTTTTTACCAATCTTCCTTTTGATTGCTTATTTCTTCGATAAATAATATAAAAAAATAACTTATTTACCTTTAGCCAAGTTTCATTTACCATTTTACATATGTAAAAATGAGTTTTCCTTTTTTTCAAATGGCGAAGCAGCAAAACTTCAATGAATTGGAATTGGAATATCTTAATTAGTAAACAACTTAAAGGGCCTGTTTGGCCCTGTGTTTACTAATTTTCAAGCCCTCAAACTTGCTTCTGCAGATTTTTGTGAATGTTTCGCAGGTGTTTTAAAAGTGCTTCAACCCACCGCCAAAGCTTAAAAAGTGTGGTTTTGCAGAAACTCCAAAATGAAGTTTCTGCAGTTGACTGATTACTAAAATTTGGAGGACCGTGTGGCAAATGGCTATTGGCCACTGCCCTCAATGAGTCACATGTAAGTGAGACCTTTAGAAACAGAGTGCATTTATAGCTCAGGTCTCGCATGTTATTTTGGATATATTTTGCTCCAAAAAATATTTTTAATCTAATTTTATTTTTAATTACAAAAAAATTCAAGTCCGACTTTCATATGGGCTACATTAAATAAGAATTTTATATGTTAGACATTAATTTATTATGAAAATCATAATATTTCTCTTCTTATTAGCATACAAAAATTTATCATTTATTTATCTAATAGAAAATTTTATATTTAATAGTTTAGTTAATATATGTAATAGGATGTAATTGACATGTGGTTATAAAATAAATTTAACGGCAAAGATATTACTCATTCTAAATATTTACTTGTGTGACCTGAATGTGGGATTTTGATGATTTTGAATTTAACCTAAGGTTATATATATACTCTACGGTACTCGAGTTATTATAAACCCATCAAAATTTTCACCCTACGTATGGTTTTTACAAATTCCTAATTGAAATAATTTTTAGTGTTGTTGTTAAAAATAAAATATTAAGTGCAATGAATGGACCAAATTTCACAAAATTATTTTAATGAGTTTAAATAAACTGTACAAAATAACTAAGATTTATAAACTTAAAAAATAAAATGTGAAGTCTTTGGCATTTTCTAAGCATGATTTCTGGCTTTCTTTTTATGCTTTGGCTAGATTATTGTGGTAGAATTGAAAATATAGTGTATGAGTAGAATTCTTGGTAAACAAAGAAAATAGGTGATGTGGCCCCCAAATGGCAACTATGATGGGCTATAGGATAGATTTAATATTATATAAGTTAAAATTTTTATTAAAAAAATAAATAGTGTGCATTGAAATTAATCTTATTAAAAGTATCCTTATATATCCATTTTGGTAATTTACACATCCAAAATCACTTTTAGCACTTTATAACTAAACACATTTATAAAGTTGAAAGTACTTTTTAGATAACAGAGCCAAACACAAAAACAGCTGGCATTTGGCTGAGTTATGATGGATGCTACCCTACCAAGCAAGTACTTACAAATAACGGGTTAGAAATATTAAAGTAAAGCTGTCCAAATTATGGGTCCCATTTCTAAATTCTTATTTGATAGACATTTTTAATCATATTATCCATAACTTGATTAGGGGACATTCGGGTAATGTCTTATATCTGTTGTCATGGCACATGCATTTTTCGGATGTTAGTCATTTGGAGGTGTCTCTCTGCCCTTGATGCAAGTGTTGCAACAATTTCATTGGTTAATTTTCATTTAATGCACATCAAGGTTACAGATACCATTATTTATGAAGTAAGTCCTTCTGGAGAGACGATCAGGTAAAGCATCGATTGTACGTAGAGTCTACATAAGTATGAATACAAAGCCCTCCAATATATCAATAAAATTTAAGTCATTCTTTATGTTTTGTTTCTAAGTAAAGCTTTCACGAAGAGATTTTCATTTGTTTTTGGGTAGACTAGACGGGGTATTTGCAAGTTGTGTTGGTTGGTCTGTGTTGAAGCCAACACAAGTTGCACCCCTGGTTTCACACATGTCTACTTGCCAATTGAAAATAGACTTCTCCAATTTTTAATCCCAAAAAATAACTTTTGGCAATAGCAAGTTAATTCTCACAATAGCTAGCTTGTTCATAGATCAATCCTTAAAACTGTGTTCAAGCTAAGCTACATGTGCGAAATTGGAAAATATTTGTATGCAACTGGTTGCATTGAAATTTTTCCTGCAATCTTGTCATTTGAGCCTACTATGATATTTTAATTATATTAAAATTGGTTATATTATTTATTTTTATATGTTTAACTATGAGTATAAAAATTAAGTACCTGGATGGGAAATCGAGATGAGCCATAACAATGAAAACTCTTTAAAACCACATAATTTAATACTATTTTTAATATGATTTAATTAAATTTTCAATCAAAGTAATTTTTACATTGATAGTCAAGCATATAAAAGTAAATAATATAATTGATTTTGATTTAATCAAAATATTATTATGGATTTAAATGACAATGTTGCAAAGAAAATTTTGGTACAGCCAATTTATACAAATATTTCCCCCCGAAATTACTTCAACTAAATCGAAGACTATGCTAAATTTTAGCACAAGCATTTTATTTTTCGTAATCGAGAAACTTTGCTAAATCGAAGACTTGGGCACACGTGATAAAGTATTAAAGGTGGAATGCCTTCACCCCCTGAGATCATTTCGACACCTTCCTGAACTTATAGCGTAGTAGAAATTGCTATCACCTTGTTAAGTACGTTTCTGTTTTTAAATAGATGAATAAAAATAAAAATTTTATTCACATTCTATTGGCCCATATACAATGATCAACTTAAAATTGAATGTTATGTTTCCACGGATATGGAGTACCATACGTATATCTTTTATTTTCATATGTCATTTTTAAAATTTTATTGGTGGTACTAATCATCCCAAAACGTGTCTTACTGTCTTGCAAAGAGATAGATATACCCATAAACCACGGTTACGTAATGCTAGATAATATATTGTAAATCTAAATCAATAGTTATGTAGTCATCGTCAATATGGAGGTTGGTTTAGGAAATAGTGGCTTGGCCTTATGTCTGATGCTTGTTGTCGTGACATAGTAATTAACCGATGTTAGTCATTTGGAAGGGCTAGGCATGCCATGTCTCCCTGTCCGTATGTAAATGATAGCCTTAATTAATTATAAGAATATTTCGATCATGACATGTGCATGTAATGGGACTTATTTATGATTGGGAATTAGTGCATGAAAAGTGGCCTTTTTATCCCCATTGCTTGTAAGGTAAAAACAAATATTGTTTGAATGTTATCCTAAATGAAAGCTATATGCAAAAGGTGCTGAAAATTTTAGTTTTACAAAGTGTGACAATTCGACATATACTTTCAGTTTAGGTTTACATCCAAATTGATCTTAAAGAATCCTGCTTAGAATTCTTGCAAGACAGAGAAGTACATCAGAAGGTGCCTTGTGCTCCTAACTTAAACATTCTAATGCTCAAGTCAGCAATAAAATTGTAAGAAAGGTATATAGATAATCATAAGGTATGTATATTTTTATAGTTGAGCTTAAACCAGTGTACAATACGACAGTGTCATACATCGAGTTTAAGCGTTACCACGGTGAAAACCATTTCTTAGTTTGAATAGATTTTTCGTCAGAGTTGGGATCTAATGTAGCAGTTCGGATAACTATGAAGCTTATCCAGTGTTCTTTTTTAAATTACCTACATTTTTAATAATTACCCCTACATATTTATATTTATATACTGTTTTGATATCTTTTCCTTCGCATTTTCTTTCTATGTCCTTTTACCTGACCAATCAGTAGCCTAGGCCTAAATTAGGATGATGAGGGAAATTTTCAATGACATGAATTTCTGTGCATCCTTTTAGGCTATAATGCACGTCGGAAGCCTTATCGAGTCTCATATTACATTTCTGGGTGGATTCCAACTTTTGGTTCGCCCATCCGTTGCTGCGTTTGTTCTGAGACATTAGAATGTTGGATGCAAGCAGAATTTAGCAGTTTTGGGTAATTAAATATCAAAGGACTGATTAAGCAGCAGTTACTCATGGTAGACAGCCCATTACCTTGCATGATCTGTAAAATTCCTCTTCATGCTAAATCAGAAGATTCCCCAAAAGAATTTTAAGCAGAAATTGGATTGGTGGAAGCTGTAGAGAAAACTTCTTTGGTTGGTGTCTTTGCTGTAAATTCCGGTTGGTGATTGCTTTGCTCGTCCCTTTGAAGTGCTGAAGATGTTGGGATGTTGATGAACTGATGTTACTGTACAGTGTACACAGTGGGAAAAATTAAATAACTAGTGTTTGTGCTTGTACATGGGTTGATTTATTTCATCTTTGCACCTTTAGCTTCTGTTGTGAGAGGAGGCGAGTTTTGTTAATTGGGTTGATGAACCATGACCATGAAATGCCTTTTATCATGCTTTAATGTACAGAAATGGTGATCCATCTCCAACAAGACGATGAATTTTTTAGCCAAAATGATCTCTATTCATGGACACTGATGAGTACTAAAGTCAGATGAACTAACGCATTTAATAGAAAGGGCAAAAAGGCTATTTTTATTTTTTATTATCATTGCTTGCTGTTTGTTAATTAGAAGGGAAGATTGGCCAATTCTACGGCGAAGTGAATAGCCAAGTGAACCTCTAATCATATTGTTTTGGCCTCGCATGTGTATAGGATCTGAATTTTGCCTTGACATTACACTACATACCCCAAAACGACAAGTTGAATTAGAAGTCCGATCCTCATGCTAAGCAAATTCGAAGCATTTAACGGAGGAAACAACAATAAAAATGCTATATAATAATATTAAAAAATTAGTATCTGAGATAAAAAAAAATTGTTAGTGTAAGCCTAGAAAGTGTATACACACGATTTTTAAACTATTAAAAATAGTAAAAGAATTTTAATAAATTTTTAAAATCATAGATATTGCTTCCACTATTGTGAGTATTATCTAGTATTAGCATTCTACAATCATCAATGCCCATGTGCACAGTTTTTCCCTCAGTATCGTTACACTCCGAAGATCATATTCAACACGTTTAGAGATATAACTTCTAAATAATCAACATTCAATATCTCTAAGCACCCTACTAATATTTGTTTTTTGGGTTGTTTGCATTTAACTCTCTCACCCTTTTTGATTTTACAATTCTTACCATATGAATATTGATTTTCCATATTTACTCTTGCTTATAAAAATATTTTGCCAAAAAACCTCCAACTAGTGGCTGTTGGAAATTTGGAATTCTTGACCAGTCATTTGCAAAAAGCCCCTTACAAGGTTTAGCCCATCATTACAAACCTCTCCAGTTTTATACTTGTATTCCCATCATGGACCATTCGATCGAATTAGTCGTGCCTGAGGAGTAAGATGAACATGCAAGCCACTTACCCACACAACCCCCAACGATGAACAATCTCCTGCTTCGATTCTCCGGCTCAAGTCTCCATCCGACCCAACCCAACAGGGTTAGAGCCCTTGGCATCGACCATGATCCTTTTGTGACAGTGGGTCTATTTCTTATTGCTGCGACGATGGCCGGAAATGGCCTTCACCAGAATTTTCAGTTGTCCTCCGTATCTAGCTAGGGGGTGCAAACGAGTCGGGTTAGAGTCATCCCTAATCTTAACCTATTTTCTAAACTTTCAAAACTTTAACCTAAACCCAACCGTATTTATAAAATTCAGGTTTTGATCATGGGTCGAAAATGGTTGGTACTACGAGTTGAAAACAAGTTGAGAATGAGTTGAAAAACACTTAAGAACAGCCTAAACTTGAACTAAATAATTTTAAAATCTATACAAAATCTCATCAATCAATGTAAAAAATTATAAATGCTTTAAATTTGTAAATAAATGTATCGATGAAAAAATATTCAGTAGGAATGAAGTATCATAACTCTTCTATGCCAAAGCAAATGACAAATATAAGCCCTTGATTTATTTAAGTAGATAAATAAAATAAAAATACTATGTAAATAAAAGAATGGATAGCTTTAAAAATAATAAATAAAAAGTAAAATGATATAAAAATTAGTAATGGAAAGTTGGAGAGTTATGTTAGGAGGTGAAAAATTCAGGTTGAACGGGCTCGTCAAGTTGCCTGACCATCAACCTTAATTCAACTTAGTTTACAAATTAGGTTGAGCTCAACCTATTTTCCTTACGAAGTTTTAATTTAGTCAATCCCAACGCTACCAAAAACCAGGTTGGGTTCGTGGGTTGCAGGTTGACCCAACGCAAGTTGCACGGCAGCTCCCTACTCAAATCGGCCTTGACTTCGTGTGCTACAAATCCTCGCTGTTGATTTGATTGTGATCAACCACAGATGAAGGCCATTTCTACACCAGCTTCTACCTAAAGATGGCAGCGGTCTCCCGGCTTTCCCCGCTGCCCTATCTCCCCTCCATTTCGATTTGGTCATGTGGTTTCTACATGTCCTCATAGCCTTCTGTTGAAAGGCCCACCATCGCAAAATGCCATTGCAACGCAGCTTAGAGGAGGGTCCCACTAGAGCCCATGGAAACATTTTTGGTCATGCAATTTCTGCCATGGCCGTTGTCGATATACCCACCATCATAAAGTGGACCGTCATATAGATTGCACGACTAGCCAATTTTGGGCAAGCTGCACGGTAAAGAACTTTTCTTTTCTTCTCTTTTTTCACCATACTTCGTGTGTAACTTAACCCATCAATCCTTCCCATCTGATCATTCCTAAAATTTATCGATGCTATCTAAATGTTTTATATGTAAAAATAATTAACGTCTTATCTTGTTGATACCAAATTAGCCGTCCTTCAATCAAGACAAACTAATATTCAACCCTTTTAGAAATTAGAGATTTGGAGGTTAGCCACCTAAACAATTTAATAATATTTAAATAAGTGAATTCAAGGTAAGATGATACGTCATTTGTTTGTTATTCAAAACACATATGGAGAGAAAGAGATTATATAAGATTTATCTATCAACGCATGTCAACAACTTAGGCAATGTGGGATCAGAGACATATCTAAAGCTCAACATCTCCCACCTGACTCTAATAACATAGGAGAATAGAGCCCACCTAGGGCCAGCCTCTAAAGATATTGTCCGCTCTAATCACAAAATCGACTGCGCTTATATGGTTTTCAAAACGTGTCTTACTAGGAGGATACTACATGAGACATATTTACCAAAGAAAGTCACCAAACCAAGCGATATGGGATCAAAGACATATTTGACGTCCAACAGTTCATGTTAGGCGTCAGGTATATCTCTGATCCTATATTGCCTAGGTTAGTTGAGATGCGCTAGCAGATAAGTCTCGCGTAGTCTCTTAATCCATAAAACTCATTTTGAAAAACCGTTTGGGTGCAGTCGGTTTGCAACCAGAGCGGACAGTATCTTGCGGTGGTAACCATTAGCCCAATTCTACAATAGCATCAGAGCCAGGTGAGGGATGTTGGGCATCAGATACGTTTCTGATCCCACTTTACATAGGTAAATTGAGAAGCGCTGGTAGGTAAGTCTTACACAGTCGTTCTACAACTAGAGTAGATAATATTTTGCGGTGGTAGTCATTGGCCCAATCCTATAGTTCAGTTGCTAGGCTAACAAGTTGCTTTGTCCAAAAGTCTTTCGCATTTCTAAATATTGCTTCACATTCAAATAATGGATTTTTATTCAATGAATCTATACAAATAATGCTCAAATTCAGGAGTTGTTGCCGTTGCATTGTCCACCCAAGTGCACTTCTTCTAACCCCGACTCAAGCATGAGGTTCACACCTCCTGTAGAATTGCAATTTAATCTGTTGAACTGATTAGAAAAGCTTCATCAGAAATTGAATAGGGGTGCAACTTGGATTGAAAGTGTTTTTGGATAAAAAGTGTAAACGTTAAGGTGTGTAAAACTATTTTTTAAAAAAGTAATATTATAACAGCTTTTAGTGATTTTATTTTTTTCTTATTATTATTTATATTTTTAATCATTATTATTATATTTTTAAAAGAAAACTATATCTATTTTATATTTATTTACTTTATTGCTAACATCATGATCTCCTCTTGCATCGCTGCAAATTCAAATACGTAACTTTTCTTTTCCATTTCCCATCTTTTTTGGCTATCCTAATTCCTAACACCCATTTATTTATTTTAATCAATTTTCTTTTCACAAGTAAAACTATCTTCTCTGTTGTTCTTTTCATCTTTTTTATATATGAAAGTTCAGTTACTTTAATTTTAGTCATTATTATGCTGATACCATTTACACTGCTATCCGAAGCACTATATCTTCCAAAGGGTTACATTTCCTTTCGATATAATCCACTTGAGGGGCGTTCGTCATTTTGATGCTGACTTAATTTGCTAATGTATTTCTATAAGAAGTCAGCAGCTAACACAAGCCATGCCAAATGAAGTGTCCCTTAGCCCACAATGTCGCCCCAATATCAAGTTGAAGTTGGAGATTTCACCGTGGAATCCACCAGCAAAACCGTCGTCCGGGCAGCCGTTGTCTCCCCACAATCCCGTACCCTTTGTCTATCCAACCTAGACCTTCTTTCTGGGCGTTTTCCGGTCACTTTCTTCTTTGTCTACCCCAAGCCCACCTTCGCCATCTACGACGCTGTTCTTGCCACTCTTAAAACTTCTCTAGCACAAGCTCTCGAGCACTACTACCCATTCGCCGGCCGCATTTTCTCTAATCCTGACACGGGCGAGCCTCAAATCGCATGCAACAACCATGGCGTCGAAATCGTGGAAGCACATGTTGGAATTCCACTATCGAGCTTCGATTACTACGATCTTAGCCGCTCGATAGGAACGAAGCTGGCTTTGGTTAATCCCGACTTCCCACTGCATGTGCAAGTCACTGGCTTCTCTTGTGGGGGCATTTCCATCAGCTTCAACTTCGACCACGCGCTTGCTGATGCCTTCGCCTTCGGCGAATTCTTGGTTGTGTGGTCGGAAATAGCTCGCAGACAGCCAATATCAATCGTGCCAAACCATCAGAGATTGGATCTTTGCCCCCGTTCGCCCCCCATTTACAATCCATCTCTTGATCGGACATTCACCACTTGCAAGCTGGAGGAGATAATAAACATGCCAGCGAACTACATCTTGCTGAAGCGGTTATACCATCTTCATGCCTTAGACATCGATCGGCTACAAGAGCTCGCAAGCTCAGACGGGAAGAAGAAGACGAAAACCGAGGCAGTCTCTGCCTACCTTTGGAAGATGATGGCTAGCTCAGGAGTAAAAGACCCAAATTGCAAGATGGGATGGCTAGTCGATGGACGAAGCAGAATGGTGGAGAAGCATGGGGACATGAAGAACTTCGTGGGGAATGTGGTGTCGATGACCGTGGGCGAGGCATCGGTGGAAGATCTGAAGCAAGGCTCGCTAGCCCAAGTAGCAGAAACTGCTCACGAAGCCATCAGCGAAGCTACAAACCAGGAGCATTTCTCGGATTTGATCGACTGGATTGAACGTAGGAAGCCGGGATTGATGCTGGCCAGGATCTTACTTGGGAGGGGCGAGCCTGCTCTCGTCATTTCATCCATACGTCGGTTTCCAGTGGGAGAGATAGACTTTGGATTTGGGCCGCCGCTGCTGGGAACATGCTATTCTACGATCGATAGGATCAGTTTTGGCTACATCAGCCTGCAGACGAGTGCGAAGGGCGATGGGTCGATGGTTGCCTTCGCAATCATATGGCCTGGGCTTGCAGAGGCACTGGAGTCGGATCCCGACCATGTTTTTCGGCCAATGACTGCTGCCCACATGGGAATCGCGTCTAATTGATCACGGCAGTGGGTGATTGCTTTGGTCGTACCTTTGTAGCGCTGAAGATGCTCTGGTGTTGCTGAACTGGAGTAGGGAAAAGTGAAATGACCAGTTTCTGTTTCAGTGAGGCGAATAGGTGGGTTGGGTGCTTTGTACATGGATTGAGTTGAGAGCGTGATGATATATGTAAATGGTCGTCCAACAACCGCCTTTGACTTTTAAATATGGACCGAAATATTACTCTTTTCATTATTTTTATTATTATTACCTCCAATTCATTTTATTCTAAAATCACTTGTTGCTAATATAAATTTCCTTTTCACTCAATTCCATTCCAAGTAATCCACTCTACCAATGAGGCCTGAAGTTGAGGTCAACTCACCTCTAATTTAAATTAAATTTGGGTTGACATCTCACTAGTTTAATACGTCAATCAATTATAATAAATATACTTATAACAAATTGTTTAAGGAGTTCATAGGGCCTCTGCTTTTGCAAAAGAAACGTGAAGGTGGGATTAGGTTTTGAAAATTGCAGCTTCATTCCAAACAATAAGAGATGGTTATTGATTTAATAAGGTTTTTTCATAGTATTAAAAATAGATCCAGTCATTTAGATGTATTGCAGCCATATTAACTCAAACCAATCTAACCCAATATCAAAATCAACGGTCCTAGAGCTAAAAACAGGGGTCCCAAAAAACTAGAATCCGAGCCTTACATTATGGCATTGACCCAACCCAAGTTACACCCCATGGCATCTGACTTTGAAAAATGTAGCAACCTATATGGCTTTGTTTTAATTGTGCTTGGACCCATTAATTAATCTCAAGGGCCCCATTAACCGACCAGTTTGCTCGATTGCTCGTCTACACGGTTTTAATGAATTTTGAAAGTTGGAGTACTGAAGTTTCTGTCATTTAATTAATTAATTGAGCTTCCACTTTGCATGCCCATTCAATCTCAAGGTCCCCGATATTCTCTGTCATTGGTCTCACAGTTGGATTTTCGAGTAGGGCTGGCTAAATCAAAACTTGAGTCGAAGAGATCCGGGGATTGAATTAGGATTGCGGGTCAGGCAACCGATCCAACTCTTCAACTTAATTTTTTAAATCCTCTTCTTTTTATTTAGCCCTGACAAGGCCTAGTCCTTTTTAACATATTTTTTCTTTAACTTTTTTATTTATATGAGTTTTAGATTTACTTAAGCATAGAAAAGTCAAGATGATTATTACCAAATATTTTTTCTACTCATTTAAATTTTTTGTCTTTAAGCTTATATAACTATTTATTTTAATTGAGAAATGTTACATAGATTTTGAAATTATTTTATTAAATTTATGCTATTCTTAACTGCTTTTTAATATATCATCAACCCATTTTCCACCTTAATTGTCAAGCTATTTTCAACTTGTAACCTGACCCAAATTTTTGAAATATGGTTGGATGAAGACCGAAGTTCTAAAAAATTAAATTGTATTAAAGCTGAAGTCGAAGTCTTAGAAAATGAATAATAGCAACCGCATACCCTTTTCATCGTTGTCGGATTCATATGCGAGTACAAATTAGGTAGAGTTATAATCAATAAGGTCCACCTAACCTAGCCAGGTTGAGATCAACCCAACCGTTTGTCAACGTTTTGAGTTTATATCTTTTATATGCACATTTTGATTTATTTAAAATACTATTTAATTATACTAAATTTTCTTATAAAGAATAAATTTTGATATATTAATTTTAAAAATAAATTTATAAAGATTAATGTATCAAAGGAAGCTCAAGGTGATATGAATTTCAAAGGAAAGAAGTAAAAATAGTTTTGAATTTTAAAATTATACTCCTATTTAAAATAATTAAAAATAAGTTTATAATTTTATTTAAAATAATAGGTACTAAAGAAAAGATTAAATATATATTTTTATTAAGTTGTTAAAATGAGTTGAGTCAGGTTATAACAACATTAATCCAACTCTAATCCTATTTTCAAATCATTGGGTCTAGTTAACAATATTAACCCAACTCTAACCCTATTCTCAGATCAGGCAGCATTTTTTAATTTAAGGCTCAAAAATGCTGTTCGAACCCTACCTAGCATTCGGCTCAGGACTGTTAGGGATTGGGTTGACCTGACCCAATGCGCACCCCTATATTCGGAGCACTACAAACTTCACGGTGATTCCTGTAGGATTAATGAATCAGTCGTCCAATAAAGCTATTTGCTTGGTTGACACGGCACTGTGCCTGTCAATTTATGACATGGACAAAAAATGTATCTTTCTTTTCATTCATTGATATTGGACCTTGCATTGGCACATTATTTAATCTCAAGGCCTGGCCAACACGCTTTGCTTTGACAGCTACTGACTTCGAGAAATGTTCCCAAGTATCTGTCTTTTTGTTATTTGGACCTTACATCCTCATTTTTAAGAATTTTCATGTCTTACGTTGTTGGTTTACCTTTATATCTAGCGTCATTAGACCCCTTCAAAAGCCAGAAATATTCATATAACAGTTTCTTATTATTTTCTCTCATCTCCTTTTAAGAATCAGAGGGTGTTCTTTGGGGATGCGGCTTATTTGTAACCCCCAGGTAAAATGAGGCACAAGATTTTTATATAACACTTATCCAACCGTATACAACATTTCAAATATATATATATATATATATATATATATATATATTTGGTTGGTGCAAAAAGTCATCCAAATCAGATATCCAGGTGGGCCTTATCAAAGTAAAAAATGATAAAATTTAAATATTTACTGAAGAATTCATAAAATGACCATATTTTTCAATGTCAAAGATTTTAGACGGTTTTGATATGATAAAACAATATAAATTTAATGACTTATATGATTTATAAAATGATTTCAATGGTAAAAACATCAGTTTTCACTGTTTGAGACTTAGAGAGCCGTTTAATTATTGGTCTGCATCTATGCCTAATGTCCTTAGTCATTAGAGACTCATGTAAAGCGAAAAAGATTGGTAGAATTACTTTTTTTTATCATTCAACTACTTGTACGTAAACAGCTTCAATAAGCTGTGCATAAAAGGCAGTTGTTGGAGAAACCCACATGCTACAACCTCTAATTACCTTGAGAAAAATGGTGTCATCATCCTCGAGAGGCCATGTCGTTAAGCAAATCCTTCCTCTCTTCCTCATACTCTTAATATTATCATCATATTCAGAGGCCCATTTCAGAAAGATGCTTGGAAGCAATCATCAAACAGGTAACTATTTCCAGAGCTAATCACGGTCGCATTCCGGAGCATGCATCCATACTATGCAATATTGGTAGGTTTTTGTAATATTCTAGACTTCACTAATTTCAGCAGGAGGATCAAACAAACCTTTGAACAAGAAATTAAGGTGAGTTCATTCAACCCCATGTAAAAATTATGAGATTTTTCACCTCATCTCCTGTTTTATGATTGGTTTTGCTGTAAATTCATTCTCCAAGAATGAACTTATGAATTTCTGTTGCTCTTTAAAAGAAATTTCAAGAGTTGCATTCGTTGACTTGACAAGTCGACTTCGTGGATGTAGCCTTTCATTTTGAAGGGTTACATGGATATTTTCAAAGTCTCAAAGGGGTTCCGAAGAGGTTTAGTCATTTGGATAATCGAAACTCACTCCAATATTCTCTTTAATCTTTGTTACTGAGTCGCTATAGAGTCATACTCAAAACGCCTTCTTTAGACAATGATTTTGCAACCTCTCATTGCCTTCTCTAACCTTAAAATTCTAACGAATGCTCATGAGATCCTCCTCACAATTTGTCATGCCCAGCAACAAAAGCATTACCTAGAAACTTCTTCAACGTCTCACGATCTTGTATTCTGCAACGATCTTGTATTCTGCAAGGCTAATTACGTTAGGTCAAGTCGATTCTTATTAAAGTCCATTCAAAATGACGTATAAGGTTACTTTTGGTTATTAATTATCTATCCTTTTATGTGAAAACAAGTGATTTGATTTTGTCATTTGGAGTCTTGATGCTTTGAGTGATGCAGGTCAGGTCGATGGAATTGGAGTAGATTTCGAAGGAAGCAGAAGGCTAACCAGAGAAGACTCACAAAGCCCACCATCTCCATCGGCAAACCTAAGCCACATCCCACGTCCTCATTAAAAAGCCAATCATGTATCGTATGGTGTTAAAACTCTGTAGGAATATGTGATGGATGATATGCAGACATTTAGAAATTATAAAATAGCAGCAACATCACAGCATAAAAGAAATTATTCAATTACAAGTGTCAATCAAGGTGATCTTGCATTATCCCAACTTGAATTTGCGATGAAACGAATATCTGTTAGTCCAAATGATCGTGGCACCAACTTGAATTTACAAAGTATTCTCAGTACAGCATTGTGAATTTACCTAGAATGAAATTAGAAATGAGTGCTGCAATTGGGGTGATTGTTTCACTATAGCATCCTCCATGAAGCAGATTTTTATGCATTTTTTTTCCGTTACTGGCATATCACCAATACTAGCCGCTGTTCCAAATCTTGGTACTTGTTTTGTCAATGTTGTTGGACAAATCAAAATTTGGGCCCAAGCCTAGTGTTGTGGACATTAAATTCCTCACAGTGCAACTCCAGCTACTGCTTGGAAATTAAAAACTATTTTTGAGATTTAAGAGAGGAAAAATAAAGAGAAAAATAAAATCAAACTGAGTTGTGAAGAGATAAAAAAAAAAAAAAAAAAAAGTGGGGGTTGATTATAATTATTCAGTATCGCTCACCCTTCTATCCATTGCAATGCCATAATCGCAAACAGCCATGCCATCCTTTCAAGCTTAACCAGGGCCACATTACCAGGCTTGGACTTGGGCAGATCAACGATGGCTATTGCTCTGGTGATGTGAGATTTTAATGAAATTGAAGACCAATGTCAGACGTATCAGCCGATTTTGGGTCTATAACTTGCTGAGATATAACTCTATGGTTTATCTCTTTATATGTTATTTGAAGGAATTTTCTAATTAGAAGTAATATATACTTGATCCAATGGTTAATTACTAAATTTTATATTTGTATTTCTTTGCATCAGTGGATATTACACTGTTTAATTGGTAAGGCTAACGCTCTAATTGGAACTTACATGACTTTTACCATGTCTATTCCCACGAAGGTGCAATTTCAACTGATTCTGCAATCTAGATGGACGCTCAGCTTAAAAATACTTGCATTTTATTCTCCATTTCTAGTCAAACAATTCCCCGAATTCTTTGTCATTGGTTTGAAAGTTGGATTTTCCGGCCAGGCACGCTCAGGCCTCCTGAAATGCCCTGAACAAGTGACACACCTGAACCTTGTGGAAAATGTATGCCCCTGTTCCCCTTACCTTCATCATAAATTTAAAAAAACTATGGTAAATTTCTATTATCTTTATAGACCTAACATAGTCTAATGTTACAGTAAAAACACAACAACTGTATCCAGAGAATTAAAATTTTAATTAATCTACATTAGACAAAGCACAAAAAATATATACGTTTACCACTCCTAGTTATATATAATCATATAATTAATTTATAAGAGATGTTTAGGAGTATAAGTTAATTATTCACGTTGAAAAGCATATCAAAGTATTCCTTTTTGTATATAATATTATTTTTGAAAAAATATTGAGTATAATTTTGCTATATATAATATATTTATGGGCTACATATAATATTATACATAGGCACTAAGGTTGCTACATATAATGTTATTTGCAGTCATTTATAGTTGGCTGCATATAATATTATACACAGTCATTGGCTGTGTATAATATACAGCCAAGCAGCCAAATGTAGTTATACGCAATCAATAAAAAATGGATGCATATAATATTTTATGTAGTCAACCATAAATAGCTGTATATAATAGCAAAATAAAAAATAACTGTATTTAGTTTGAAGACAAAATACAAATATAGATGATAATTCCTTTAATTCTAGTCGTCCAAATGTAGATGCTTGGTTGTTGGGTCAACAATCCACACGCTTTTGGACCAATATCTTCGGTTGTCGGGCAGTGACTTTGAAATTTCGACCCCGTCCGTTCTTTTCAATTAATTTAGTTTGGACCTTGCACGCCCATGTAATCTCAAATTCCTCCGTTTTCAATCTTTTTATGGGCGGAAAAAAGTTTAAAAAATAATTAGAAAAAAGTGTGTGAAGAAAATTATGATATTATTCAAACACTAGTGTGTGAACTTCTTAAAAAAGCTGTATATAAACAATATGCAGTTGTTGTAGAAACCCACAGCTACATCCTCTCATTAGCTTTAGGGAAAAAAATGGTGTCATCATCCTCTACAGGCCATGTTGTTAAGAGAATCGTTCCCCTCTTCTTCGTGTTCTTGATATTGGCATCATCTTCAGAGGCCCACTTCAGAAAGATTCTTGAAATCAATCATCAAAAAGGCAAGGCATTTGGAGGACTGACATCCGCATGCATATATGCATCAACTCTTTGTAATGTTAATAGGTATCTGTGAATCGAGAGAAAATGGTGTCCTCATCGTCGGAAGGCCAGAACTTCAAGAAAATCGTTCTTTCATTCTTCATCTTGATATTATCACCGCCTGTGAAAGCCCACTCTAGAAAATCACCTGACAGCAACTGTCGGATAGGTGTGTTTTTACACCTGATTTTTTATTTTTAATTTTTTTTTATGTTTTGGGTGTTTGAGGTCATGGAATTGGAGCAGATCTCAGAGGAAGCAGAAGGCTAGCCAGAGAGTTCCCACCTCAACCACCATCTCCAATTCCAAACGAAAGCCACATCCCACGTCCTCATCGTATGGTACTAGAAGTCGGTAGGAATATGTGACGGATGATATGCAGGCATTTAGAAATTATCAGAACGAAAGTGTCCAAATGATGATGGCCCCAACTTGAATTTGTTATGAACTGAATATCAATTAGTCTATATTTTGTGTATACAAATTTTCATTGCTACGGTATACATGCACAGGTTGACAAAATTTGTATGTGTTTCGTTCTTGAGTTTGGCATGCATTGTGGGAGTCAACAGTTCCTTAAAAAATTAAAAAATTGCATAGATCTCTGATTCTTGAGAAAAATCATCTTTGACATAATTTCCCGACAAAATTTCAGGGTCCTCTTTATTAATTCAGTGAGCCCAGCACCAAGAGCAGCCGCTGATAATCATCTGACCACGCCATGCCAACTGGGGTTGCCTTTTTTAGCTTCTGTCTACTTGTTTTATTTTGAGAAATTACGAATTGGGATTTTTTCCTTCAAACTCCTCTAATGGGACAGTAGGTAATCACCATCCTAGGGCATGAATTCAGAAGAACAAGAACACAAGCCGATGCAGATTCAGTAGAAAACTTGTGGATATATCATTCAACATCCAGTTATTGTCTCAATCTTGATTTGGAATTATATATATATATATATATATATATATATATATACACATATGTATGTTTTGTGCAAGTGAAAAATAATAAAATAGGAGATAATGTCATTAAAATTATATGATATTTTGGATGGGTGTATTTGAAAGAATGCGCATCGCAACATATAAGTAAAATGCATGTGTCGACAAAATAGGAGATAATATCACTAAAATAAATTTTTTTAATGAAAAAGTAAATTAAAGATATGTAACGAATTGAGAATCTAAATAATTTTTCTTTTCTTTTTGATCTTTTTTTCTCTCAAACTAGATACACTCAAATCTACTTGAACCATAGAAGAGGTGGAAATATTAGACTCTATAAATGGGATATAAAAGGAAAGCAATGATGTCAGGCACGAGAGATGATGTCAATTATATATAATTAAATGAAGTTAAAATATACAAGATTCCTTAAAATATGTATAGGTAATGATATAAAAAGTACAGGATTATCACAGTTAAATATCCAAACACATCTCTTATACTAGAAACAGCTTCCATGAAACTGTCTGAGGACATCTCCCCAACATTCTGCGCATGGCCCACCGATCAACCGCTCCTCTCCACACTCTCCTTTCACGTCCACCTCCCACAGAAAAACCCCATTTCGCCTCCCTCTTGAATGCTTGCTCCAAGCACCCCGCCCAACTCATGCAAATCCATGCACTTCTTCTCACCACCGGACTATCAAGCAAAAACAGCCTCCTCACCGCCCTCCTCTCCTCTTTCATCCTCCTCCGTCGGATGGCCGACGCTCGCCGGCTTTTCGACAGCATGCACAAGCCCCGAACATTCCTTTGGAACCTCCTCATCCGAGGCTACGTGAACAACGATCTTTGCTCCGAAGCTGTGGCTGTCTATGCCCAGATGCACCGCACCGGCATCCGTCCTGATAATTTCACCTTCCCTTTCGTGTTCAAGGCGTGTTCCGTGATGGGCGCTATTGGGGGTGGGCCCCCCGCCCATGCCATGATCTTGAAGTGGGGTTTCACGTTGGATGTGATAGTGGTTACTGAGCTGATGGTCATGTACGCTAGATTTGGGGATTTGGGTGCCGCGGATTATCTGTTCGAGGGAATAACTGAGAGGGATTTGGTTGCTTGGAATGCTTTGATTGCCGCTTATGCCCAGGGCGGGCATGCCATGAAGGCTGTTGCACTGTTTGATAGGATGGATGTGGAGGGATTGGTGCCTGATTCGGTTACGATTGCCAGTGCACTTTCTGCGTGTGCTTATCTGGGGTTATTGGAAAATGGTATGAAGATTGAAAAGAGAATTGTTGACGAAGGGCTGGAAAGGAATGTGTTTGTGAACAATGCGCTTCTAGACATGTATGCCAAGAGTGGGAATTTGGACATGATGGAGCGGGTGTTTGGTGAGATGCATCAAAGGAATGTCGTTTCTTGGAGCACGATGATTGGTGGGTATGCAATCAATGGTGAGAGTACAAAAGCACTGGAATTATTCTCCCGGATGCGGGCTGAAGGGATGCAACCAAATCATGTCACTTATCTGAGTGTTCTTTCTGCATGTAGCCATGCAGGATTCGTGGGGGAGGGTCGAATGTATTTTAGTCAGATGACTCAACCCAGCAGCAAAATTCCTCCAAGAATAGAACATTATGCATGCATGGTTGATCTGCTAGGCCGAGCAGGGCATCTCATGGAAGCTTATGTTTTTGTCTCTAGGATGCCAATTAAGCCAGATTCCGGTGTCTGGGGTGCCTTGCTGGGTGCCTGCACAATCCATCAAAATGTGGAACTAAGCCAAAAAGTGGCCGATCAGTTGTTCAATTTAGCTCCTGAAGCAGCTTCCTACCATGTGCTGATGTCAAACATCTATGCCTTAGCAGGGAGGTGGATGGATGTTGAGAAGATACGGCAAAGTATGAGGGATAAAGATGTGAAGAAAGTGACTGCTTACAGCTCTTTAGAGGCAAATGGTGAAGTTCATGTATTTTATGGGGGAGACCGATCGCATCCACTGTGTGCAAGAATCTATGAGGTGTTGGAGAAGTTGATTAAGCAGTTGAAGAATGTAGGTTATGTTGCAAAAACCAATGTTGTGCTACATGATGTGGAGATGGAAGAGAAAGAAGTATTGCTAGGAACTCATAGTGAGAAGATTGCAATTGCTTTTGGAATACTCAGTTTAAGGCCAGATGTGCCCATAAGAATTATGAAAAATTTGAGAATATGTGATGACTGCCATACTTTCTGCAAATTCGTCTCCAGAGTCACCGAGAGAGTGATTGTAATTAGAGATAAGAACCGTTTCCATCATTTCAAGGATGGTGTTTGTTCTTGCAAGGACTACTGGTGATCTCAATTTTGATTGAAGGGTGTGCTGTCACTGACTGACCGAAAGAAGTTTAGGAGGTTTCAACATTTCAAAACTCATTGTGGATTATTGCAAGCATTACTGGTGACTCCTCCTTTGATGGAAGGTTTATTTCTTCCAACGTGTTGACACTGAGAAGTTGGAGTGCTAATAGAGAAGAGGATTACAGATGCAATGGAAGCAAGACAGAAGCAAGCAAAGCATTTGTGGAGAAAAGAATGCATAGTCACTAGCTTGGTCAGGAACTGGCCAAAGATGAGGAAAATAAAGAATGTCCACACCTTGGGTATGCCTCGGACCAAATATTTTTTTCTTGTCTACATGTGTTTTATTTGCACAAAGGGACTAGATCATACAAGACAATGTTTAGCTACTAATAAATGGCAAAATACACTCTTCTGCACCCAATGCATTGATAAAACTGACTTTAATGGGATCCTTACAGTGTGCTTTCCAAGATTACCTGTGCGAACAGTTGTGTTCATAGACCTTGGCTAAGGTCATCCTTGAGAAAACCTGCGCCCATCCTCATGCTTGCTTATGTTCAAAACAGTAATGTGGCATACATGTGCAGTGTTTGGCCCTGCACCATCCCACCAGTTGGGCTTGTCCAGAGATAACTATCTTCTTTTATTCACCACACTGTCACCCCTCTAGGGAGTGAAACCAGGCTGATTAACAGCATCCATGTACAGGGATTGCATTTCTCCTGTAATGGAACATGTGCTTGCTTCTGTTTAGGGCATCAAGAGATTCATGTATGTGCTGTCACTGTATTAGCGAATTCATTCCTTTTAGATACAGTGTTGAGTTTGGCCCCCAGAGTTTAATCTTGCACATTATCTGCAGGTCCATGTGCCCCAATCCATTAATAATGTCCATCTAACCAAGGTAATTGGATGACCCAATAAAAGATTGTCATCTTCTAATGATTTTGTTGGTTCTTGGCATGATTGTCGATGTTGAGGCCACTTGAAAGTGCCACAATGATGGAGGTGCCACTTAATGGCTGACCCCAATCAAAATATTGTACAATGAGCTTGTTGTATGACTGAAAAAAAAACCTGTGTGATTAAACTTGATTGTGCCTCTGTTGCTTTGGATTTTGTAGACGGAAATGAGCTCGGAGCAGATATCAATGGGATGTTGGGGAGCAGATATCAATGGGATGTTGGAATGAAGGTTTGCAACAGAAGGACAGCTTGCACAGTCAATTCCAAGTCTAGTGGAAGCAGGTTGTGATGGCTGCCACCTGATAAGGACTCTAGACCTATCTAGGGTCAAAGATTTGAAGGAAACCTGCATCTCAAGTAACGCTGCTGTCATTCCCACTATTCTGATTGCAACGGTGTACTGGTTACTCAAACAGTTAATCTGTTGTAGATTACATGGCGGGCCAGGCATCAATGGGATTATCCCAAGGGCATATTAGAAAGGAAGTGATCCATATAAAGCAGGTCGTTCTATTTCAACAGTTTTCAATGTCTGGAACTTGAGAATTCCATGTCTATAATTCAGGATACTAGCAACAATTAGGATAATAAAGTGAATGTCTGCTTAAAGAACGAAATGTGAGGAGCACATTACAATATTTGATTGATAAATGGCGTACTAGTCTGTTTTCTTGACCATCTTCTGCTAATAAGCAATGGCCTGCTAGGCATAATAGAAGAATCCTTGCTACAACATTTGTGGCAACTATGACTGGAAACTGTAGCTGATTCCTTGCAGATGGGACTACCATCAATATCTGCTCCATAAAGTAGTTAATCTGTTTCGTCTGTTCTCCTAAAAATGTTTTGGGTCTCTTTGCTATTACTTTTGTTTTTGTGAACTCCCAATTGCTCTTCTTAGGTGGCTGCATCGATGGAAATAATTGAGAGTAGAATGTGATAATACAAGAAAGCCTTTGAAGTAATGATTCAATCATATCTAAGGGTTGATTGGATGAGACATGCTGGAGAAGCATTGGTGAAAAGTAATGCACTACTTGAAAGCTTAGATGGATAATGAAAGTGTCTGGAATAGAGGTTGCTAGCTGCTTCAAAACTGACCATCAGCCCAGCCCAGAACCAAGCCTAGTTTGAGCAGCGTGCACAATCTAAAGTGACGATCCCGATTCTTTTGGTTAATCTGTGTTGGGTGTCATATTCCGGCTCAATATAATAGGTACAAGGTATTGTCATCTTTAATTCACCAAAGACCACGCTCGAATCTCCAACATCAAGGTTTCGTTAGTGAGAGAAGTATGGTCTAGAAACTAACAAAACCTTGAAAAATTCAAGTCTTAACTCTTGACTAACTAAAGAATATAATACTTAAGATGCATTAAATTGACTTAAGAAGTAATATTGGGTTACGCCAAATCCAATTCCTAGAAATTTCCCATCAGGTTGGCATGATTAGTCATGAAATATCACAAAACCTGTTAGGCACCCTTGTGGGGGTTTGTAGCCTAGCTGTCAATGTTAAAATCCGTCCTCGTAGTGCATTGAAACTGAGGTTTTTTGATTCATGAAGAAGTGGATCATTAGATTTGCTCAAGGAGCGTATGCATGCGATTTGGACACACAAATCAATGGCATTTTGACTGCCATCAAGTCAAGAGTGCCAAAAGTTCTGTAGTTGGTTGATGTTCGAAGATGAAGCAGGCATCCTGCAACTATTGTGGAGATTCAACAGTTAAGCGCATTTAGTGCAGTAGCCAATTATAGATGGATTATTGCTTTAATGCTAAATATTTTGTGTCAGAGGTTCACCTTAGACTAATGATTAGTACAAAGTAACACAGCGTCTGCCAGCAGAAAAGGAATCATATTCCATGAGGAAAAACCCAAGTGCCAAACAGCTGTTCTGCGTTGCTTTGACTTTTGGAGATAATTAAAAAAAAAAAAAAAAAAAGTTTTTGTTTGGAGTCACTCCAAGGAAAGCAGCTACTCTGCATTCTGCAATGGTTCTTTGTCTAATTTGCTGAAGCCCTTCATGTAGAAAAAGTGGCCCATTCATTCAAGATGAGGAAATTTGTGGAAATTTCGTATCCTACCCGGTAGCTTCTTGTTTCCAGCTTCTCAGAATAAATCACTAGTCAATGCCGCGAAGGCAGCCGTGTCTGTAAATACATGGAATTTTTGTAAATTCAGCAAGCCCAATGCCATGGTTTGTCATAGCTTGAGAAAATGGATTTGACTGAATGAATTCAGTTACTTGTGCCTACCTAAGAGTCTAGGACACTCGGATTCTTGAAAATCTTGAGTACCTCAAGTTGGGTACTTGGAAAAATTGGCCCCCATTTCCTAAGATATGGAATCCAGATTTACTCGGATATCAAAATTAGATGCTAAAAGCTCCCTCGTATCTCGTTGGCCTACTCTATCAATCAATATTTACCAATGAGTAATTTTAATTTGGCAGGAGTTAATCATCAGTCTCTAATATTATTTAATAAAAAATTTAAACTATTCATTTAAGATCCAAAAATTTTTTTAATCTATCCTTAGTTTAGGTTATATCAATCAGTTATTCGGATGTCTACAGTAAAATTCAAGACTACCAGTTATTTCGATATTTAGAGTTATTCCTCGGCCTCCCCCTTAACCAAACGCTAGAATCCAACGCATGCTTGTCATTCTGCGGTTGGGACTGAAATGGACTCCACAATCTATAAAACAACATACATTTCCAAGAAAATATGAATGATGGGGGGTTTCTTGCTAATGTGGTGCTGGCGCCACAAAGATTGATGATATCCAGCTCTCTAGTTCAAAACTCCATTTCTAGTTGCTCCAGAACAAATTAGGAGATTTTCTGGAAGAAATACTGGGTTGTGCTCCTATCAGCAACATGCCATTGGTTGCTAGTCCCACTCATGGGGTTAAATCAATACATTCCAAGAAGAAATATTTTCTTATCAATCTCATCTCTAAATGTAACATCCTAGCCATTGACGAAGTGAGCCTGACAATTACAGATTTTCATCCCATACAAAGTAAGTGCAAAGTCAATCTGCCTTTTGTGGCAGGCCTGGCAATTACAGATGTTCATCCCCTGCAAAGTCAGGCAATCTGCTTTTGGGGGCTTGAATAACAGATCCAATATTTTTAAAAACCATGCTCTGGGCTCGCAGACGCATCATAGATAAGATCATGCAGGAGTAAAAATTTTATAAAATTATTTATCCAAATGAGAGGAATGCTGTGGAAGGCACAAATGTCTAATTAAGTACTTTTAGGTCTCACACAATATCACGTTAGACTTACTCATCAATGGAAAATTAAAATAAAAATACTAAAATTTAAGTAATTTTAATGAAGATGAGTCTTCAATATTTCCAAGTGTGCCACAAAATATGAAAAATGGTATACACCAATCCCTCAAAATCTAACCAATGCTAATAATTTCTAAAATTGCTCTATCTTTTACCAACCCAATTTCAACCGCTACCAACTTGTGCTAGCTGAGTACAACCGATTCCTTCAAGACAACTCCAACCGCTTAACGTTTGGGTGGGCCCATCAGCCAAATTGGTAGACCCCGAGATGAATGGTCTTCATGTGGACTGCGGCCAACGTGCATGTGCCCCAACACCCCAAAAACGCGTTATCACAGGAAAAGGCCAAGCAGCGGCATTCCACGTGTGCCAGCGAAGGCGTGGGCCCAAGCACTGGGGGCAATTTCGCCCAAGGAAAAAAAAATTTCAAGGGCATTTTCGTCATAATGGGAGAATCGCCAGTGAAAGGGAGGATAAGATGCCAGCTGGATTTGACGGGGGTTTTGCATTTGGGAGCGATTTCAGGACGCGCCAACGCGGGTCTTGCGGGTCCAAAAGCCCACCGCCGCTCGCGATTCGTATCGGGAAGCGGTGGGGCCCACGCGAAGTCTGCGTGCCCTTCACGTTGAGTGGTGATGACGTGGGAAAGACGCCGTCATGACGATTGTGCCGTTGCAAAATGCCAGCAGGGGCCTGCAAAAGCAAGGATGGTCGTGACGAGGAAAGCCAATCCGTCGTATTCGTCTGATGTCAATTGTGACAATTAGGGCTGATCGGTTTGAGAATTTTTTATGGAATTAAAGATTGTTGGGTCTTTTCGGATTTTAGAATGGCTCAAGATAAAGCGATTTCTTTTTTTCTAATTTTTTGTATGTGCTTTGTAAATCTAAGCAGTTTAATATTTTTAATTATTTGAACAAATATTTCAAGGAGATATTGCATTTTTTAATTACCCTAAATTTAAGCGGGTAGAATCGTCCTATATAAGTGATTAACATCATTTATGCCGGTAACATTGTTGCCCCAATATTTCATACCTCCTCTTTTAACCCTTGTCCAAATACAAACTTAATGTTATAATTTACTAATAAGATCGGCAAAATTAAGTTATTTGATTTTATGATTTATACATCATAGAAAAATTAATTACCCCCTTTAAGGAAAAATCATTACTAATTTAGAATCTTTCCAAAACTAAACTATCGGACTTTAGCATCATTTAATTAATTTTTTTCTTATGGGTCTGATTAACAAAAATTTCACATATCATTACTTCTTCTTTTTTTAAAATAGATGGAAAAAGCAAATGCTGCCATTGTGACAGCCGTTGGTAACGGCAACGGAAATAGATTTCCGTTTCGGCTCCCTAGAGAGGCTTGGGAACAGGTGCAAACCCTAGATGCGCTCCTTCATTCTTCTTTTCTTAATTATTAATTCCCAATTAAATATTCCGCCAGTCAACCGACAGCTCTATTACGTCCACCCACCAACATGCCCAACTCCTTCCATCGAATTACAACTTCTACCCACAAAGCAATCCGCGTTCCCTGGAGGGCCCAACATATCGGTGATCTTGACCGTTGATCTTCACAAGAATCTAGTAATGCGTGACCCCACAAAAAATATTCCCAGTCCATCAATCATGGCCTTTGTTTACTGCATATCTAGATCAACAGTCCTGATCAGCCTTCAAAGCATGTAATGAAGATGTCTGGCGTGAGATTTTTCAATTCTGACATGTGGGGGCGACAATTCGTTAATTGGGCAATCCAACCCACCAAAATTAGGGCATGGGGATGGACCAACAGTCATCCATCCGTTCTGTACTTGTGTGCAATCATTTACTACTCTGGCTAAACCTGATACACCCACCGCCTGGAAACAATCCGAAGCTACAGACGACCAGCAAGCCAAGCTCCAGATTCAAACGACTACAGCCACCGATTTTGGGCATTTCGCTTGCAAGACCGATATCGTGATGGCAACTTAGCATTGCACAGGCCGGCAGCGTATCAATGGTTTTTTGTTCGTCCCACCTGCACACGATGTAGCAATCTCTTCCCACGTCAATGCAGAAATCATGATCGTCCAAAATTTCAGATTTACCTCTTCACAAGCATACTCGATGAATTTTGGGCCTCTATAATCAAATCGTATTATTTTAAGAAGAAAATGGTATGGTCACTTTCTAGAAATTAAGAGATTAAGTCGCAATTAACAATGTCAACAGAGCAATCCTTGCGTAGACATTTTACTAACCTGCGCCTGTAATAGTAGACTAAATGCATATCACAAGCTCATTAATTTAGATTAAATCTGGTTGGAACTTGATAGAGAAATGCAAGGACGCAAAGAAGAAGACTGAGATGCAAGATCCAACAGCTAAATTTCATGCCCATGTTTGATTTCCAAGATAGAATCCAGCAGAGGAATGTCAGTGGAATTTATGGTGCCAACTATCCTTTTTAATTCAATAGTATATAATTTAAAATTTTAAACTACATACATACGTATATATGAGCACTCAATCTAAGCAATGAAATGATACAATAAGGCAGGGGTAATGACTAATGATAAAAAAATGTAAATAAAATAAAAATTATATTATTATTTATATTTTGTATTATTATTTTGAGTTTTAAAAAAGTTTTATGTATTTTAGTGGCATCATTACATTACCGTAAGCTTACCGAACAAGTCAAAGCAGAGGCAGAGTCTTCGTACCAAATGGCCATTAAGTGTGCTTGCGTTTCTCCATTCGCTGCTTTGCACAGTAGTCCAATGCAGCCAGATGTACCATACAAAAAACCCAGTGGCATTCCGGTAATTCTGACGAAAGAAAAGCCCATTTCCGCGCCCCTGCCAACCATATAAGAAAAACAAAGCATCCCAACTCCCCACATGCAAAGCGCTGTGGGCACGCCCACCAAAACACGCACACAGGGAGAAACGGACGGCAGAAAAAGCAGCGCAGCAGAGAACGGGGAGAGAGAGAGAGAGAGGGAAACAGAGACTCAAGAAAATCCCAAACGGCAATGGCGATTCCATCTGCATTCTCTCCCACCCACCTCGCCATCTTCCTCCTCCTAGCCCTAGCCGCCATCGCCCCACTCGCCTACGCCGGCGACCACGCGCTCGGCTGGGTCCCCCACGGACCCACCTGCACCGGCTCCATCGGCGAGTGCCTTGACGGAGCCGACGAATTCATCATGGAATCCGAGATCAGCCGACGGATTCTGGCCACGAGCAAGTACATCAGCTACGCCGCGCTCCGCCGCAACAGCGTGCCCTGCTCTCGCCGCGGCGCTTCCTACTACAACTGCAGGCCCGGAGCTCAGGCCAATCCCTACCGCCGTGGCTGCAGCGCCATAACTCGGTGCAGGAATTAGCTTTCTCTCCCTCCAGCTCTCTCAATCTCTTTCTTCTTTCTCTTTCTTTTGTCATGTGTCTGTGATATTGTGTTGCAATCATGTCTCACTGTTTGTGACTATACATGGATGGGGGAGATTTGAACATCTTCCCTTCTTCTTGTTTCCAGGAAATGCTGGTTTATCCTGTGGTGTTTTAACAGTATAATCGTCATATTGAGTGTGTGTATGTGTACAACATTCATTTTTAGAGAATTCTATTATTTATTACTATTTTTTATGATGTTGGTGTTGGATGTTTCTTGGATTTTGGGGGGAAAGTGATTTTTTTACGGGCAAAAATTGGTTCTTGGTTTGGTGTTTTATGGGCTTTGCGGCACACATCAGAAAAATTTCTTTCGAGGAGGTTGTGATGTTTTGATTTGTCGGCTTTAGATTTTTGCAGGGAAATTAGACATTTATCCAAAAAGTAATTTTTGGTCATCTTTGGATGGCTGGATCCTGCCTTCAGAATGGAGATGGTAGTGATCTAGACCATTGAAATCGCCCCCCTTTTTTTGCTGATCTTTTTCGATTCAGCCACATTTCCATGTCATCATCCATTCGATGGCCAATCGACTGGGAATTGGGCACCACTGGTTTGAAAATGGTGGTGAACTACAGAATGACCTCTCTTTTTCTTGAAAGGTCTGTCTTTGGATTCCCCCTTTCACATGTTTCTCACCCAGGAAGAAAAGCAGGGCATCAAATGTGGAATTCCAAGGAATTATTTTTCCATTTGGAGTTGGAAGGAAAATCAGCCCTTCTGCAAATAAACCCATTTAGCAATTTTATGCCACGAAAATCAGAATGAAAAAAAAAAAAAAAAAATCCACCACCACATGCCATTCCCTTACAGAATGCTCACATGCAATTGGTTGGACAATTAAGTTATCATTACAGGTTTCAACATGTGGTGTGCGTGCATGTGCTTGCTATTTTAAATAATCCAAATGGGTTGGCAGCCTAAAACCAGATGCGGTCTACCAAAACAAGCATTAAAGATGCTGGATGTTGTAAAATCAAGCTATTTGGACACAATCCAATGTCTTTGATAAGGATTTAAAATTCAAAGATTCAAAATTCAAGTGGCCAAGATTAAACACAGAAGCTTTGGGAATAATCATCTTTTCAACGCTGAGCTGATGGCCCACCATGAGATGGAAAATCCATAGTAATCGACGGAGAATGAGGGTAGTAATAAATGGCCTTGGGGGTGTGGAAGTGGACTCCACCGCCCCAATCTTGCTATTTTTACTTTAGGAGCAAGATGGACGGCTGAGATCTCTCGGGATTAATGACGAGCACGTGCCGTGCATGATCCTTAATTAAAGGCACGCCAATGGAGATGAGGTTGGGAAGATGGGGTTTGTTCGAATTTGAATGCGGCAATGAAAGAGAACTAATAAAAGCAGATTCTAATTATTTCTAGTTTCTACCGCAACAGCCAAAAGCAACGATTGCAGCTTTCCAAGGCGGGCATGTAGCCATGAGATGTTGGGGTGGTGGGCCACAGCCCCCACATCACATGTGTATTAATGGCTTGGCTTAGGGGGACCACCAAATTTAATGGTTAGGCGGACTACCAAATGAACCACTTATTTATTTATGTACTTTTACTTGAGCCACA
>JAYJMB010016923.1:0-44112 GCA_036873735.1 Pouteria campechiana
TAGTTGACCCAGTGTCTAGCAACCCAGTCTAGAACCGCGTCATTCCATCTGCCCATTGACTTGAGGCGGTCTCCTAAGTATCAAGTCATCGCAATGTGCTCGGCGATCCCAAAGACAGCACACATCTATTTTGGATTTTCTAAGATGCATTGTACCTTTCCTTTTAATCAAGGGTTTTCTCCATTGTGGAGATGTAATTAGGGCCACTTGTGGTCTGGGATGTGAACACACAATTTTTTTGATATACACAGCAAATGTAAACAATTGAGGGCAAATGAATAATAGTGGAAAAATCCTTTGGGATTTTCCGAAGGCGACCAATTCCGGTCATGTCATTCCATTTGCATTCATTTCTTCTTCATCTTCTTGTTATTCGATCAAAACACATGCAAACCAATCACCATTGATGATGCTTGAATGGGAAATACTCTGGCTACATTACTTCTATTACGCCCCATAGTATGGCTTAATCCAAGAGGGAAGGGGTGAATTGGGTTTATGAAAATTCATTGCTTAACCCCTATTGAATCATTTTTGTCTTTTCGTACTTGTGTGTGGTGCATTGTAAAGTAAATAATAAAATAGTAACATGCATTAAGGATAAAGCTAATAAACAAATACACATAAATAACACAATTTTTATAGTGGTTTAGGAACACCGTCCCTACATCCACTATTTCAATAGCATACACTCATTATGCCTTGGATTCTACTATATCTCATATAATGAAAATATGAAAGTTCTCCCAACACTCTTCTAGATTCTAGCTTTAGGGGCATAAATAAGTGTATACAACACTCTTCTGGATTCAAGCTCTAGGGTGCATAAGCATAGTGCTCTAAGCACTCTTTTGAATTTCAGCTCCAGGAGGCATAAACAAAGTGCTCCTAAAACTCTTCTGGATTTCATGAGCTCACCAGGAAACTCACTGGTTTCTAAGATTACCTACAAACTTGATGATTTTTTAGAGCTCACCAACAAATCATACAATGTGATTTTTTATGCTCACCACAAACTCACTGGTTTCTAGATCAACCAGAAAAATTTTACACATTTAAGCACTACGAAAGATGAGATCTTTTATAAGTCCAACAATATAGAAAGATCTACCCAAAATATAAAATTAATGGCCATAAGGGTTTGTAGATTAAAGCTTATAAAAGATAGATGATGACTTAAGCTCTTAGCCATGGGTGGAAGGATTTGCATAAGGTTAAACTCATTTGAAATGTCTTCCTTCACCACCTTTGAATCATCTAACTTATCTCCTTAAAAAGATCTTTAGAAACTTGACTATTGCAGAGGAAAAAGTTAGGATTGATGCATGAATGAGAGTAGCTTTGAATGTAGGAGACCATTGAGATTTCTACCATTAGAGTGTATGCCTTCTGATTCATCTTGAGTTGCTGCAACATCATTCTTTTATAGAGAGAAAGATGAGTTATTGTTGAAATATCTTTTCTTGATTTGACTTAACACAATTCAAAAACTTGCAGTGACGCTTATTGCTAGAAATGGTAATTGAATTGAGTTTTAATAATGAAAGCACGAGTGCAGATGCCATTTAGATTTAAGTCACATAAATCAATTAACCTCAAATAAGACACAACCTCTCTCTATCTGCATTTGTCTATCATAATTCTTGGATGAATTCTCCCATAAGATTTGTCTTTTAGTCGATCCTTCGTGAATGTGATTTGTCTATAACAAGTAACAAACAAATTTTGGCACAACAGACGAAGTCGAACTAATCTACAAATAAATTCAGCTTTGTCTTGCTCCAACAGATGAAGTAAGGTATTATTCTTTTATTCATTGTCTGTAAAAGTGATGGATGAATTCTAATTTACTTTGTCTTGTAAGAATTAGGCTCTACACTTCATCTATTGATTTTTCTGTAGTAAGTTGCAGACGAATGTGCTTATGCATTGAAGTTCACTTTGTCCAAGCAACCACTTTGTCTATGCAGCTTTGTTTATGCTCACTTTGTTGCTTCCCTTTTGTCTTCCACTTTGTCTGTAGAAAGTTATAGACGAATTTTGATGTCGCAAACAAAGTTGAATTCAAGCAACAGATGGAGTTCGTCTCTACAACTTCTTGCTTACTTCACTCTTAATTTATCTGTCTTTGCTCAAATGAAGTTGCTCTACATTGTCTTTACATCTTACCTTTTTATCCTCGAACAAATTCTTTCTCCTCATTTTGTTGGTCAGACAAAGTCTTTTGTCTTTGTGCATGATTGTCCAGGCAATTGTTTCTTTGTTATTCTCTTTCTTCATTTGTCTGAGTGCATGATAGAATTGCTTCTTCTTACTTTTTTTCAGACAAACTCTAGCTAATAGATGGTTCGCAATTTAAACTCTTTGATCATGGCTTTATCTTTAATTGTCTTGGTCATTGTATTTGTCTATGGAGGTTTCTCTTTGGGTTTAATAAACAAAGCGAGCTTCTTGTAGCTTATCTTCGAAGCCTCTTCTTTCTTCTTTTTCTTTCTCCTCAAAGAATGTATATATATATATATATCCTTATGTGATGCACACACATTGTGGAGCAGGGGTAATATGCATCTCTTATTTAAGCACATGATATGATAATTCAATAGGGTATAGTGTGAATATATGATCCACTATAAGAAGTGATAATCAAAGATAATTGCAATATGAAGATCATAAAGTCATCTCAAGAATGTATGCTTGTATAATTAATCCTTTATGATTGTACATATATTTCTAGCATAATTGTTAACATTTAAGCACATATATCATTTTATCTTAATACAAGTTTTGTTATCATCAAAATCATATATAATAATCATGACAATCTCCCCCTTTTTGATGATAACAAAACTTTGAAGACTTGTGATTAAAATTGTAATCTCCCCTTGAATAATTAATTTATATATCTTATGGGGTTTGACCCTTTTATCACTCTCCCCCTTTTTGTTTATTCACAAGTTTCTCACATTTCTCTCCTCCTTTTTGTCAGAGTCAAAAAGGTTTAGTACATTCTTCTTCTCCTCATTTGTTTATTCTCCTTACCCTTTGAGATTTGTCTTATCAATTGTATTTTCTTCTCCCCCTATCTTATTCATTCTTATATCGTTAATCATGTTATTCCTTCTATCTCTCACAATTATCATACAATTCTCTCTCCCCCTTAGTTCATCCCCGATGTCAATTCCTGAAAGTATTTTACTGAGTCCTAAGTTGGGTTTAACATTCACTTACCCAGTCTTCCCTTAATCCCATATAAAGGATAGCATAATCATCACATGGGATCAATTTTAATCAATGTAAGGAGCATATTCATATCAAGGGCAACATTCAAGCATTTGAAATTGAATAAGTAAGAAGTTTTCAAGCATAATAAATATGTTTAAGGTTATTATGATTAAGGTAAGCTCTTATTATTATAAAGGATATAGTTAAAATTTTAAACATGTAAATAACTTTCAATTAGAATTCAATATTATCTTAAGAGTTAAAGTTGTCACATGAACATCTTTTGAGCATGTATCAATATATTATTCATCAAAATCATTATTATTTCACCAAATTAATATTCAAAAAATGATTTCGTGTAAATATACCGACAATGCATAATTTTAGCTTGATGTGTTTAATGTTGGGTCCTTGTTTTTAATGTGCGTCTACTTATCTTAACTGTCATTATTATCAAGAAATACAATTAGCAGATTTAATTACAAAGTCAACAGGTTGTTGGGGAAGTGAAGAAACACTTTGTATTCTGTATAAAAAAGATTAGAAACAAGACAACATTTTAGCAAATATTAGACAGATTATGGCGTCATCAAGTTCTTCTTCAGTGCAGGTTCAAGCTAAAGCTGACAATGCAAATTTTAAGACTACAAAGAGAGTTTAGTTTCTTCATGATAAAATCAAACAATTAAAGGAAGATTTTTTTCACACTAGGGGTAATACTGCTCATTTTGAACATCTCTTAACTAGGAACTCTGTGGCTTATATGGAAGCCATAGATCGCATCAAAAACTTGGAAACAAAGTTGGATTCAATGCCATTGGGATGTTAGATTCAATGCTTATCTTGGGTTCATTCTTTCTAATGTATGATTATTACTGTTAGGTGTGTGGATTTAAATTAAGTATTTTTACTCATTCCAATTACCTATGGTGTGTAGCATAACTGAGGTAAAAACTCATTAAGATTAAGAACTTAATGAACCAAATAAAATGGTTTAGCATAAGGTGGGTATCACAACCATCTATCCTTTTCATTCAAGGGAGATCATGGTTTAGCAAATGGATTGTACCTTGACCATACTAGACAATCAATATGATTCATAAAATTGGTGATGAAGCAATTTAACTAACTAAATGATTGCAAATAATAGAATGAATGAAAATAGTGAAATTACATTAATGAACCAACATTTCCAAACAACAAAGTTTATTAAATAGG
The DNA here is from genome assembly GCA_036873735.1 of Pouteria campechiana. Classification (NCBI taxonomy): domain Eukaryota; kingdom Viridiplantae; phylum Streptophyta; class Magnoliopsida; order Ericales; family Sapotaceae; genus Pouteria; species Pouteria campechiana. The sequence continues at coordinate 4,441 of JAYJMB010016923.1, forward strand.
GCTACATCTTCACCCTAGAAAGAAAAAACTTAGTTCATAATGTAAATAGAAAGAACTCCCTTCACGAAGCACATCACAATGCAGTGCATCCTTCTCCTCTTCCTCTTGATTCCTTGAAAACTCTCCTTCTTTCTCTACAAAAATTGCCCATGCTGCACCCCCAAAGAACCCTGAAAGAAATCATAAATGAATGCTAAAGAAATTCCCTCTCTCAATGCCTTAGAAACTAGACAACAATCATCCCAGAAAATTAGCAAAAAAATAGGATCAGCGTCGGTGTCACGACTTGGAATTCTAGGTCGCGGGGCAAAAACTTTTGACTGCATGAATTTTGCCTTAAATGATCTTCACATTGTAACATGAAATCTAATGCCATGACTTGGAATCTTATGCCTCTTCATGAAATGCCTTGCAAAATTTGGATGTCATAGCTTAGAATTCCAAGCCACAACGTGGAGCTTGCTACCACCTGAACTTCTTTGCATGAACTGGACGTTGCGAGCTAGAGTTCTAGGCCACTACATGGAACTCTTTGCCCTTCTTAAAGCTTTGTTTGGTTGCTCCTTTGCATGATTTCTTCCTTTACTTCTTTGTGCTTCATCTTTCTTTAAATTTCCTCCTTTTTTTATTCTTCAACTCTCCTAGAAAAATCAGTAAATCCATGTGAAATTCATATAAATTTACCCAAGATTGACAAATAACTAAGCATGAATATATAAGATATAAGTGGATAAAATTCTCTTATCAAATACTCCCAAACTTATTCATTTGCTAGTCCTCGAGCAAAACAAAAGCTCAATTTTTTCATAAACATAAGGCACAACAATCAGGTTCAGTGTTCCAACACCTCAATAAAATTAACATGGCTAAGAAGAAGATTTCAGAGTATCATATATACTTTACAGTTCTACCTAAACCTCACCCTCTCTACTTTAGATTTCTTGTGCAAGTGCAAACAATATAGCCAACCTAATCTATCTCATTTCATACTTGGTTTCATTCAAGCAACCAAGTAATATATATTTAGTGCAAATCTATGAACTCATAGATTGAAAAAGAGATTACAATGGATTAGCACATGATATTTTACTTTCTTCATTTTCTTCTTTATCCTACTTGTTTTCCTTTTTTAAGGTTATATTATTATCACACCCTTCACAATTATCTTCTTTTGAATTCAATTCTTGGGCTATATTACTATCACACACCAAACTTGTTTCCTTTTTGGTTAATGAGATGTAATCCCTCCAAATAAATGATGAATCTAATGTTTATCCCAATTGCTAATTGTAGTGAGTTCTAGAATTCATACTAAGCTATGCATACTTAGTTGTCTAAACTGTGACTAGATATTCAATGAGTTTAATAGAAATGGTTATGTGATTACTGTGTATAATAAATCTAAACTAATTTAGACAAGTGGTCCAATCAAATATGTAGATAATGATGATATCCGTAATTTTCATCCTAGCCATTGTTATAAGTTTCTTATCTATCATTGTTTATCTATAATGGTCCTAATCAATGTTTAAAACACATAAAACACATTTTTTTTGAGTTTTTCATAAACCAAAACAAACCAACATTCGAATTTTGAACATGACAAAGGAAAAGTATGAAGATTAATTAACTAGACTCATATAAATAGCACCAATAAACAAAGAACTCAAGTGGACAAAGCATAAAAACATAGAAACATAACCTACTATCCAAAACACATCATTACACAACTACTACCATAACAAAACACAACCAAAACACACAAAACACAAACAGTTGTTGTCCTCCCCCAAACTTGAAATTCAACATTGTCCCCAATGTTGAATAAAGGAAAGGAAACAAAAGAATTTCCTGACACACTAGAGTTTAATCTTTTGACTCATATTCCAATTCTTCAGTAGTTGGGGAGACTGGTGGATAGGTTGGTGGAGTGGGAAAGACTACTGAGCTTGTTCCTTGCGCCATATTGCAATTCTGGAACATTGCATTCAAGGTGTTGGTGTAGTCCACAAAAAATTAGAATTATTATCGCTGCTCCATTAACCTTTCCTTGTTGCGACACTCACTGTAGTTCCTCAATTGCATAATCTAGGTTTGTAAATTAGCTATTATTGGCTCAATAATAGCCTCTACTAAGAAGAGCTTGGGACAGTATGTACACTCAGATTCTCCTCTTGACCACTTTGTTTCTCAAAAGATTAGAGCATGGCATGTGTGATGGGGGATAACGGGTGTAGGAGCTCTTCAAAAATAGCAATAGAAGCCCATAGATAAGGGAAGGAAGTCTCAAGACTCCTGTCATCTTTCCTGTGAATAGCGAAACAATGGATCTTTCAATCACTCATCCCACATCAATAGACAGTCCTGTCTGGATAGCATAATTGATTATTGCTCTTTCATTGGTGACATCAGAGACATGATTGGTTGGCTGCAACTTTGCAGAGATAAAGTAAGCCATGCTTTACTCTTCAGTTTGAGCTGCCCTCGTGCAAAACTAACTACTTTATCATTCCTTCCTCATTGAGTCCCTTGTTTGGCAAGAAGGTTGATAATCCCCTCAAAATCTGGCCCTTGCTCCAACCAAGTCAAATATTCATCCTCATCAATATCTTCTAATCCATAGATCCGATTGATGGAGGAGTGATCATAAGGCACCATCTTATCTCGCACTAATGCCTTCAACTATATTGGGTTTGCCTTATGTTGCTCCTAAGCATTTACATAAAATTCTCGAATAATTGGCACTAGTGCAACACTTGGTTGTGATGCAAATCGCTCCTAACCTCTATGGTGGATCATGTCCAAAATGCTACCAGACAGAAGATGAAATCCCTGCTCAATGATGCATGACCTATAAATAATAGAGCGGTGATAGTCCTCAATTCTTGCCTCATTGAAATATGTAGGTTCAATATTGGGTTTAGAAGTTCCACTCCGCTTCCTTTTTGATGGACCAACAGTTTTATGCTTTGTGGGAGGCATATTGAATCACAATCCAAGGTTAGGCGATCTTACTGCTTAACAATTCAGAACCTTCTTCAAACTAAGCTTCACACGGTAAAAATGTGACCTCCAATTGAATGAATCTTTTCTACGAAAACCTTATAGGCACTCCAAATTTCACCAATTACCCTCAATGTCTTTCATGGAATTTATGAAGCACTTCACGTATACATCATTTACCATTCTGCTTCCCAATAATTCCATCAAATTTGCACAATCTAGTTATCTTAAGCAAATCATCAAACACTTGCAATGTACTTGAACCCACAACTCTCCAACACAACAATCACTCCCCAAATCCAATGTATATCAATGAGATGGATGTGAATCAACAAAAAATGATAAGTAAGGTGAGAGATCACCTGATTTGTTTGATGCTACTTTTCAAACCCCAAACCTAGCCACATTATGAGAAGAAAAGAGGAAATGGCGGAACCTTGGGTGCAGTGAAGACAACCTAGAGGAAGAGATGATGTTGGTAGAGGGGGGAATCATGTTCACATTAGTTAGCCTTAAAGTGGTTGCATTTGATGGAGGAAGACATGTTGGAGAGGAAGGGAAAAAAAGAATAGGGTTTTGAGCATACAAATGCAAAAGAAAAATGGGAACGACATAGTTGGCTTAATTGCAAAATGGATGTTGCAGCCTAGACATAGAGTGTCGTGGCGTGGAAGTTGCTAGACACACAAAATTTGGACAATCGTCTTGGACATAGCAACCTGCTCTTAGAATGCCGCGACCTAGTTCCTACTACCTTGAATTATGCCTTGTCAATGCTCCTTCACTCCCATGATGATCTCTTTACTTGAAGTCTCTATTTATCTTACCTCTCAATCCTCCAACACATGTACTTAACCTATCAAACATAAAACAATACTTTACTAATTGCAACAAATACAAAAATAATAATGTAATTTGACAACCTACAAATCTGATCAAATCATAGTAAACCAATGCAACTATTGCAACTAACATACTTCAACAATGCAAAATTCATCACTACTTCTACAATAACAACTTAAGGTTGCCTTTCAAAAAACACTTTATTTAATATTTGAGCAAGACAAACTCCTTCTTCATGGACTCCCAATTTCACAGACTTCATGCAATTGCATTAGCAAGCCATTTTTGACATATCTCTTAACCCGATGACCATTAACTTTGAATGCGCCTCCGTCTTTTCAATTCTCCAATTCAATAGCTCCATGTGGAAACACCTAAGCAACCAAGAATGGTCCAACACAACTTGATTGCAATTTTCCTAGAAACAAATGCAAATGTGAGTCGTATAAGAAAACCTCTTTCCAGGTTCAATACATCTCTTACAAATAACTTCATCATGGTATTACTTGGTTCACTATTTGTAAATCTTCACATTCTCATATACTTCATGTCTTAACACTTCGAGTTCATTAAGCTAAAGTTTCCTCTGCTCTCCTACCATTTGCAAATTCAAATTCAAATTCTTAATTACCTAGTATGCCTTGTGCCCCAACTTGAGAGGCATATGACATGCTTTACCAAAGACCAGTCTGTAAGGACTCATTCTGATCGGGATCTTGAAAGCAGTCCTATATGCCCATAATGCATCATTTAACTTCATTGCCTAATCTTTTCATGAAATGTTCACATTCTCTCTAGAATTGCTTTGATATACCTGTTGTTGACTTCAATTTGTCCAGAAGTTTGTGGATGATAAGGTATTGCAACTCTGTGAGTGATGTTATACTTCAACAAAGCTACAAAAACCTTATTGCAAAAGTGAGTTCCTCTATCACTAAATTCTAAGTGAGTTCCTCTATCACTAAATTCTAAGCACAACATTAGCATTATTAGTTTTAGTGGCCATTGCCTCAATCAACTTAGACACATAATGAGTTCCTCTATCACTAAATTCTAAGCACAACATTAGCGTTATTAGTTTTAGTGGCCATTGCCTCAATCAACTTAGACACATAATGAACAACGAGCAAAATATACAAGTTTCCATTGGATGGTGGGAATGGGCCCATGAAATTGATGCCCCATACTTCAAACGGTTCTAACACAAGATTACCTGTTAGTGACATCTCATCTTTCCTCCCAATGTTACCTATTCTCTGGCACCTATCACACATTGTGCAGAAGGCATGAGCATCCTTAAAAAAAGTTGGCTAGTAAAACGCAGATTGAAAAATTTTAAGAATAGTTTTCTTCCCTCCAAAATGCCCTCCATAGCTAAATGTGTGGCAATGTCTCAAAATACTTTATTGTTCATCTTTAGGAACATAACATTTAATGATCTGATCTAGACATAGTTTGAGTAGGTATGGATCATCCCAAAAGAATGTCTTGCCATCTACAACAACTTTCTTTTTCCTTGTGAATTCATCATAGGATTAAAAACTCCTTTAACTAAGTAATTCACAATGTCAGCATACCAATGTTCACTTCCCTTTATAGAAAACAATTGTTCATCCAGAAAGATCTCATTGATTGGAATGTTCTCCTTGCCTCTTTCTTGCTCAAAATTGGTCCCTTCTACCAACTTGGACAAATGATCAACTACAACATTTTCACATCCTTTCTTGTCTTTTATTGTCAAGTTGAATTCTTGTAACAATAAGAACCACCTAATCAACCTAGACATGGCATCCTTCTTTGTCAGCAAGTATCTTAATGTAGCACGATCAGAATAAATAATTACCTTAGAATCAATCAAGTAAGAGCAAAAATTTTCTAAAGCAAATACAATTGCAAGCAATTCTTTTTCAGTGGTGGAATAGTTCCATTATGCTTCATTCAAAGTTTTACTTGCATAATGAATCACATGAGGTAATTTGTTTATTCTTTTTCCTAGAACAACACCAACAGCAAAATTCGATGCATCATATATAAGCTCAAATTGAATGGATCAATCAAGAACTACTAAAATTGGAGCAAAAGTTAATTTTTCTTTCAAGTTATTGAAGGCAATAAGGTATTCCTCATCAAAATAAAAAGTCACATCTTTTGCCAACAGGTTACAAAGAAGTCTAGAAATTTTTGAGAAATCCTCTATAAACTATCTGTAAAAACTTGCATGACCAAAAAAAACTTCTAACTCCCTCGACTGAATTTGGGGGAGGTAACTTGGCAATTAATTCAATTTTTGCCTTGTCCACTTCAATGCCTTTACTAGAAATAATATATCCCAACACAATTTCCTGCTTAACAAAGAAATGGCACCTCTCCCAACTTAGTGTCAAATTCATCTCAATACACCTTTTAAGCACAAATCTCAAGTTATCAAGGCAATCATCAAATAAATCCCCAACGATTAAAAAAAATCATCCATGAATACCTAAATAAACCTTTCAATCATATGAGAAAAAATGGACATCATACACATTTGAAAGGTTGTAGGGGCATTGCACAAACCAAAAGGCATCCTCCAATATGCAAACATTCCAAACGGGCAAGTGAAAGTAGTCTTTTCCTGATTTTCTAAGGCAATAGGAACCTGATTGTAACCTCAAAAGCCATTCAAAAAATAATAGTAAGTATGACCGACCAATCTTTCAAGCATCTGATCAATGAAAGGGAGAGGAAAATGGACCTTTCTTGTGACTACATTAAGTTTTCGGTAATCAATGCACATCTGTCACCCTATAGTCATTCTCATTTGCACTAATTCATTATTGTCATTTTTAACAACAGAAAAACCAGATTTCTTTGGTACCACATGTACTGAACTTACCCATTTGATGTCAGACATTGGGTAGAAAATACCTATATCTAACATTTGATCACTTCAACTCTAACAGCTTCCTTCATGTGTGGGTCAAATCTCCTCTGAGCCTTCCTGGAAGTCTTTGCATTGTCTTCCAATAAGATCTTATGCATGGGCTAATTCCTTTGATGTCTACTAAGGTCCAACCTATAGCCCCGTTATGCTCTCTCAAAACATTCATTAACTTACATTCTTCTTTAACAAATAAGTTAGCAATAATTATAAATGGAAGAGTATCATTCTCACCAAGAAATACGTACTTCAAATTCTAAGGTAATTGCTTTAATTCTAGTTGGAGTGATGTAGCAATTGATCGTTCCACTTCTGGTTCACATGTAATACCCCTTCTTTGGAAACTTCCTCGTCTCTGACTTGCTCTACACTATCAAGTTCTTCTTTCAATTTCATTATTTCTTCATTTTCCTCCATCCATCTGAAGTAAGTATTAATTTCAGTTTATCAGTTGTTTCCAGCTATATAAAAGTAGATAGTACAAGTGAGACCAATTCATCAACTTGAAAAAAATCATTAGGATCTGAAGGTAATGATAGAGAATTGTAAACAGAAAATTCCACAATTTCATCCAAAATGGTAATTTTCAACTTCCCATTCTACACATCTATGATTGTCTTAGTTGTTACCATGAACAAGCATCCCAAAAGAATGAGCACCTCTTTCTCCGAAATCACTTGTCTCTAGGCACCTCTTTCTCCGAAATCACATGTCTCTCCATATCAAGTACAAAATCTATAGGAATGATCAATTTATCAATCTACACAAGAATATGCTCTATAATGCCTCTAGGATATTTCATTGATTAGTCTGTAAGCTGTAGAGATATTGTAGTAGGTTTCAATTCTCCCAAACCAAGTTGTAAATAAACAGAATAAAGCATCAAATTAATGTTTACTCCTACGTTTAACATTACCTTTACCTTGTTTATGCCTCTAACAGTGATTGAGATATTGAAACTACCTGTATCTTTCAGTTTTGGGGGAAGATTTATTTACAAAATTTCATTGGCTTTTGCAAAACTGTACTGGCTACTTCTGAAACTATGACCTTCTCATGTAGCTCATACTTTTGCTTCCTTGAGCTTAGTTCTTTCAAAAACTTAGCTTAAGCGGACATGTTTTTAATCATATCAAGCAAGAAGGACAAGTTGACATTGACTTTAGAAAGAATATCATAGATGTCAGAAAATGACTTATCAAACTTGCTCTACTTTAACCTTCCTATGAAAGCTATTGGGGGATCATAAGATAGTGGTGGTTTGTAGTTGACTAGTGGGTCAACTATTGGAAACACAGCCCTCCTTGGATGCACTTCTTCCACTACCTTTTTCTTTCCTTTTTTCAATCCTGCAGAAACAATAGATGCATCAATTTCTTCACCAACATTATTGTTGATTACCTTTCCACATCTCAATGTCGTGATTTCTTTTGCTTGCTCTGGTTGGCTAAGCAATTTTCCAGGTGTGTGGCTTTGTACAACTTTTGCAATTTGTCCCAACTATGGCTTTCTTATCTTTCTCTTCTTTCTTCTTCAATTCTAATTTTCTTTATCTACTCTACTTTTCTTGGCTTCTGAGATATCCAACCTTGTGGAGTTGGTTTGAAGGCTATTCTCTTCAATGTATCTCTGTTTATTATTTCTCTTTCCATGAACTCTTCTCCATCTTCTTTGGAAAGATCAACATTAGCTATCTTAAGAAATTTGTTCATGATTATCCCATAAGGAAGATAATACTTAGTAGATGTCTTGACCAAGTATAGTTGATCAGCTATGATCTAAGCAATATCTACTCTCTTCTTGTGCTTCATAGCCCATAAAAGTTTGGCTTCCTTTCAAAAAATTTGATCTATTCCTCCTGATTTTGGATATATGTTGTTGAAGATCAACATATGAGCAACCTTAAGATCCAGATTGAGAAGGATGACATGCATCTTTTCTTTGATTTCTACTTCAGTCAGATCTGAAAACAACTCGATTCTCTCTAATGGCCACTCAATCTTGTGTTCTACTATCTCAGGAATGCTGAATGCGTCTCTTATACTCTCTGGAAATAAATTTATTTCTGATTTTCCAATCCACAATTTTTGAGTATTGTAATTGAAATTTATAACTAGGGCTAGAACCATTCTATTGGCTTATCCTTATAGCTCATTAATGTTTCTTAGCCTTAGAACTTGATCTAATTGGTCACTTCTAAGTTCAAATCATTTTCTCCAAATGCTTCAAAATCAAAGATTTTATCTTTTACAACTTTTCTATTTTCAAACCTTTCAATGTATCTATTGTAATCAGATCTCTTGTTGTCAAAGATTACCTTTAAGACATAATCTTCAATTCTCCTTTTCTTCCTTAGAGTCTCTTTAGTTGAGCTCTCTCTTCTTCTTAGCTTAGAATCTGTAAATGAGATTTCTAGTTGTTTGCTCACCCTTTTTGTTCTTGCCATTTGCAATAGATGGATTTTTCTTTGAAAGATCTTTTGGCTTAAGGCTTTGAAGGAAAGGGGTGGTAAAGTAGATGAAATGAAGGAAGCTTAAAATGAGGTGGGAATTTGAATCATCAATTATAAGGTAAACTATCAAAGATTGGAGATGAATGTTTAGTATTTCTAAAGTTAGGGTTTTTATAGAATTCGAAGTCTCTAAATTGTGGTCAGAGATTTTGATGGCATTACGATGGGTATTCAGAACTTTTGTGCTTATAACCTCAGAAGTTTTAAGGACATTTCAAAATACATAGAAGGGCTTCAAAAATAAAGTTATGGTTCAAATATTCTAAGGCAGTTGAGCCTGTGCTTCAATGGTTCTAAGGTGGTGCTTCAAAACTTCTGAGGATGTCTAAAGAAATTATTGAAGTATGGAAAAGGTTCTGAAACTCTTTCAAGATTTCTGAAGTACTTCTGAAACATTTTAAATGTACTAAATTTAGCATTCGTGAATGATCTTAGGCATCATAATCATGTGATTATTAACATTATAAAATAATCAAGTCATGTAATATATTATTTATACACATGATCTAGTATACCAAGTTCTCTTCTAATTTTACAAAATTTATCCTCTAGAAGTGGTTTTATAAAAATATTTGCTAACTAATTTTTAGTTGGTACATATTCCAAGCAAATATTATGATTTTATATATGGTATGTAATGAAGTGATATCTGACTTCTATGTATTTAGTTCTAAAATAAAATACTTGATTCTTTATAAGATTTATGGCATTGGTATTATCACATCTAATAGGTGTATTAATGTATTTTAAACCAAAGTCACTTAATTATTGTTTTATCCATAAAAGCTGTGCATAGCAACTACCTGTTGCTAAATATTCAGCCTCATCAGTTGATAATGCAACATATGTTGGCTTCTTGGAGAACCATGATGTGATCATACTTCTAAGAAATTGACATGTTCCTGAAGTACTCTTCCTATCTACCTTATATCCTATGAAGTCTGCATTAGAATACCCAACTAATTCCAAGTTTAAACCTTTTGTATACCATAAACCAAGATTTCGTTGTCTCAAAGTTATCTAAAGATTCTTTCAATAGCAACTAGATATGATTCTTTGGGATCTGACTGGAATCGAGCACACATGCAGACACTGAACATAATATCTGACCTACTTGCTATTAAATATAAAAGAGACCCCATCATGCTTTTATAGAATTTTTGATGGATAGATTTACCTTTTTCATCCTTATACATTCTAATAGAGGAACTCATTGCTATGCCCAATGGATTTCTTCTTTGAAATTGAATTTCTTGAGTAGCTCTGTAGTATATTTTATTTTATGGATGAAAATTCCTTCCTTCATCTACTTTACTTGAAGTCCTAAAAAGAAGCTCATCTCACCCATTAAACTTATCTCAAATTCCCCCTGCATGACTTTAGAGAAATCTTGACATAATTTATCATTAGTAGTACCAAATACAATATCATCAACATAGATTTGAACAATCAATATATCCTTTTCGTCATCCTTAATGAAGTGTGTAGTATCTACTTTACCTCTAGCAAATCTTTTTTCTATTAAGAATTAAATTAGTCTTTCATACTATACTCTAAGAGCTTGTTTTAATCCATAGAGAGCTTTCTTGAGTTTTAAAACATGGTTTGCATCATGAGCATCTTCAAACCCAGGAGGTTATTTTACATAAACCTCTTCATTAATAAAATCATCTAAGAATGCACTTTTGACATCCATTTGATAAAGTTTGAAATTCATGAAAGATACAAAAACTAGCAATATTCTAATAGCCTCAATTCTGTCAACAGGAGCATATGACTCTTCAAAATCTATTACTTCCTCTTCGAAGTACCCTTGTGTTACCAATCTTGTTTTATTTCTTAATACTATGCTAGATTCATCTAATTTATTCCTGAAGATCCACTTAGTTCCTATAACAAATGATAGTTAGGTCTTAGAATAAGTATCCACACATCATTACATTTGAATTAGTCTAATTCTTCTTGCATAACTATAATCCAGTTTTTCATCTTCTAAAGTTTGATCTATGCAAGTTGGCTCTAATTGAGAAATGAAAGAAAGATTACCACATATTTGATGATATGAAGATCTAGTTCTCACCCTTATCATAAATATCACCAACTATTTGGTTTTTAGGATGACCATGCATGAACCTCCAATCTTTAGGAAAGGAATTGTTACCTTCATTATTTACCTCATTAATGGATGATCCATCATCTATTTCTTCTTCATCCATTTATGTCTCTAATTATAAAGAATCTTTTTCTTTATCTTGTATCATTATTTTCTCCATAAATGTTCTAAGTTCTCCTATCTCATCATCAAAATCATTTATTCTCCTAGAGGTGTTAGTACTTTCATTGAATTTTATATGAATAGATTCCTCTACAGTTTTATTCTTCAGATTATAGACTCTAAATACTTTGCTAACAATGGAATAACTAGGAAAAATACCTTCATTAGATTTACTATTAAATTTAACATGGTTGTCCTTCCATTATTAAAAATCAAACATTTGCGACCAAAGGTGTGAAAATGAGAGATATTTGGCTTTCTACCATAGTACAATTCAAATGGAGTTTTGTTAAGTATAGATCTAGCAAAAATTTTAGTAATGATGTAGCATGCAATATTCATTACTTTAGCCCAAAAATAGTGAAGTAAGTTATATTCACTCAACTTGTCCTTATCATTCCTTGCAAGGATCTATTTTTTCTTTCAACTACTCCATTTTGCTGAGGTGTTCTTAGTGCAGAGAATGTGTGCAAAATTTCATTACTTTCATAAAAAGCAGTAAATTTCTTATTTTTAAATTCTCCACCATGACCACTTCTTATGGCTACTATATAAGAATTTTGTTCATTCTACACATGCTTGGTAAATGTTTCAAAGAATAAAAAAAGTCTCATCTTTGGAAGCAAGAAACATTATCCAAGCAAATCTAGAATAGTCATCTACAATGACATATGTATAATGTTTCCCTCCAAGACTTCTAGTTCTTGTTGGTCCAAAAAGATCCATGTGTAGCAATTGAAGTGGTTTAGTTGTGTATACTTTTTTGTTAGATTTTAATGATTCTCTAACTTGCTTTCTTTTTAAGCAAGCATCACATAACTCATTTTGGTCAAATTTTAGTTTAGGTAGGCCAACAACAAGATCTTTGTTGTATAGTTTTTCAATCATGAACTTATTGGCATGTCCTAGTCTTCTATGTCACAACAAGGATTCTTCATTATTCACAATGAGGCATTTGACTTGGATATCACATAAATCTACTAAATACACATTTTCACATCTTTTTTCAAGTACTATAACTGAATTTGAACTATCTATCATAGAACATATATGTGATTTAAACACAACCTTGTAACCATTATCACGAAATTGACTTACACTTAGAAGATTATGTTTTAATCCTTCTACAAGCAAGACATGTGAAATAGTAATAGAGAGAGGTTGGTCGATCTTACCAAACTCAACCACTCTATCTTTTTTATTATCTCCAAAGGTAATTATTCATTCATTTTTAGTTTTTAACTTTGTGAATAGCTTCCTCTCCCTTGTCATGTATCTTGAGCAATTACTATCAATATACCATTTGCTAATCCTTATAGATCTCAAGCACACCTGCAATGAGCAGTCAATCTATAATTTTTGGTACCCATTTAGGAATGGGTCCAGGTGGGTTAGTAACAGAATATTTTAGCACTATTGTTTTTTAGATGCTACTAATCTATTATTTGGAGATATGGTTGCATTTATAATTTTAGCAATATTTTTGGTACCCAAATCAAGTTCTGTTTGGGTTCTACCTTTCTTCCATGATTGCTAATTTTCTTTCTTTGATTTTCTCCACCATTCTTCTTTGCTTTTAGTTTAAATCAAGAGGAAGCCAAATTTTTTCTAAGAGCATGATTTTTTGATTTGATTTGCTCAAGTTTTATGTTGGTGTTTTGGTTAATCTTTAGCTCAGAATTTTCTTATCTTAATTTGGTGAATTCATAAATTATTCTTTCAAGCTCGCTTTTTGTCTCCTTATGTTGGGCTTTTAAAGTTTTGAAATTTAAATACAACTCATCTAATAATTCTTCAAGATCAAGAGTTTCAGGTTTTGAATTTACCTCATCTTCATTGTTAGTCCCTAGATAATGGTGGATCAAGAGGGGGGTGAATTGAGTCTTTAAAAGTTTTGGCCTAGTTCAAAAGATAGTGCTAAAATAAAATAAGAAAGATCACACAACACACTGAGATAATGATTTTTATAGTAGTCAAGCTCACCAGCAAACTTATACAAGTTGGTTTTCAAAGCTCACCAACAACTTGTACAATCTTTAGCAAGTTTTCCTACTTGCTGTTCACTATAAGATGCAAGCCCCTTGCTTGCAAATGAGAAAATAGTAAATAAATATATACAGAAATGAATGCCTCTTAATAGGCAAAGTATACGAAGTGTAATGATAAAAACACAATAAATATAGCAGTAAAGAACAATAAAGATTAGAATCCTAGTGACGTTGAATGATTTGCTTTGAATGCTTGTTAGATTGTAGCGTAATGGAGTTGATCTCATGGAGTTAAATTTGAGGAGACTTCATTAAATGTTTGAGTAAATTTTTATTCAACTCTTTCACAGATACTCTCCTAGATGTTCAAATCTTCCTTTTATAAGTTGTGGAAGACATCTTAGCTATAATGAGCATTTTTGGTAGCTTTCTGACCATTTGAAAATGGTGATTTAAAGCTTCATCGTGATTTTCTTCTTCTATTAAGCTAAAGAACTTCTAAGGTTCAACTACCTATCAGTTACCGTTATGCACTTAATGTAGAACTTCTAAGGCTCTTCTATTGAACTTCTAAGTTGTGGCAACTATAGAATTTTGCACGGTCGATCATTTCATATTCTTCTCAAGGCTGATTCTGGTATTTAACACTTCCATCAGTCATGTTTTTGCTACTGAGAAACTTCTGAAATGGTTCAGAATGATTGAATTCTGTTTCTAATGAACTTCTTGAATTTTATCTTTTTGAGGATGCATCTGAAGAACTTCTGAGTTGCTTCTGAAGAGCTTCTGACATTTTTCTGTAGTTTAAATTCTACCTTTAATATGCTTCTTGAATGTTGGCTTTTTGAAGATGCATCTAAAGAGCTTCTATGTTACTTCTAAAAATTTTATGAGCACAAAAACTTCTTCTATGTTCATTCTATATCGCTGCTATCAATCATTTTTTACAACTCTGAAACCTAGAAGCATTTCTGAGGTTTGAATTCTGACAAACTTTTGATTGCAACGTTGACATTTTGCATTGCTTCTAAGTTTTTTCCTAATGCATAAGCTTTCTCTGAATTATTTTTGAAATTCTTTCTGATAAACTTCTAATTACAGAAACGTCATTCTGTATTACTTTTGAGTGCATAAGCTTTCTCTGAATTATTTTTGAAGTTCTTACTAATGACTTTTGAGTACAAAGACATCATTCTGTATTGCTTTTGATTTACTTTTGAGTGTATTCTGAAGTTCTTACAGACCAACTTCTTAGTGAAGATTTTTCTTCTGAGCTTATTTTGAAGTTCTTCTTAGAGCATTTTACTTCTGAGGTATTTGTGAAAAGCTTCTGAACTACCTCTAAAGTGCGAGACTGCCTTGGAGTTAATTCTGAGGATTGCGCTTTGTCTCTGAAAAGATTCTGATTTATCTTTGAAATACTTCTGAATATTTTTAAATTGCTTCTGAGCTTCACATCTTGTCTCTGAAGAGATTCTGATTTTTCTTTCTAAATACTTTTGATTAATTTTTACTTGAACATTCTTTTCAAATTATCTTCTTTCTGAGAAGTATTAATAATATACACTTTAAGGTTAACAGTTACTCTCCTTAATTCATTTTAATATATTAACGTTGCATTACTTAGAAAGTAAATAATTAGTAGCTTAACTTTTTACTCCTATGTTTGCTTATCATCAAAACTTAGGTGCTTAATTACATTCATCATCAAAATTAAGCTAAGTAGGAGGATTAGACTCAACATTCGTGAATGATCATGAAGCTTATTCCTATATGATGTTCTTCCTGATTTCTTTCTTTGGAGCTGAGTGAACTAAATTGTGCTTCATTTTCTTCTTCTGTTTTACTTGAGCTTTCTTGCATAATGTTCTCCAGCATTTCCCATATAGCCATAGCTTTTTTCTTCTTTTCAACTTTCTTGTTGTTAGAGATATTCTTTTTGTCAAAGTAAGAATTATACATTTTTTTCTTGTCTCCTTATTTTTTATCTAGTTCTAGGCGGTCAAACTTTATATGCTCAGGCTTGTTGTAATTGTAATGGATTAGAACCTCTTTTTTCTTATCTTTGCTCTTGTTGTTGCTTTTGGAACTATTTCCAATTCTTTTCTTCTTAATCATATTTCTGAATCTTCTGGTTATCATTGTCATATCCTTATCATCTTCACTAGTTGAAGCTTCATCTAGAGATTCTTCATTCTCTGAATTATCTTGTAAAGCAATTGTCCTCTTGCCTTTGAATTCATCAGGTACATTTTGCTTCATTAAGACTTCATGGGTCATCCTATGAGTTCTTTCACTATCATTTTGTCCAGATCTTTTGCTTCCTAGATAGCCATTACTTTAGGTATCCCATATCTAGGTAAAGATCTTAAGATCTTTTCACTAACTTAGGTTCTTCATATTTTTCTCCCCCAAGTTCTTTAGTCTATTGGTGATTTTCTAAAATCTTCTAAACATTTTAGAAATGGTTTCTAAATCCTTCATAGAGAAGGCTTCATATTCCTACACTACAAAATTTATTTTAGTTTCTTTCACTTAATTTGTACCTTCATGTGCTATCTGAAGTTTATCTTAGATTTTCTTGGCTAAATCACAAGCAAAAATCTTTTCAAACTCAAAAGAAGATAATGCATGGTAGAGACAATTCTTTGCCTTTGCATCACATTCTACTGGTTGAATATCTTTTAGGGTATATTTATCTTCAATACTAGTAACATTATTTTCATTCTTTACTGTAAGCCACAACTGGTAATCCATGGCAATCAAAAAATTTTGCATCCTCATCTTCCAATACCCATAAATGGTTCCATTAAAAATGGAGGTCTAGAAGTGTATTGTCTCTTAGTAGATGTGTTATGGAACATACAACCATTTAGATCTCTTCATAAGTTAATATACTGGTAATTTAAAATTAACTAGTTAAGCCTATTCTGATACCACTTATTGGTCCTTTGCTAAATGATAGCTCAAGAGGGGGGTGAATTGAGCTTTCAAAAATTTTGGCCAATAACTTGAAAAGTGTGCTTAAAATAAGCCCTTCCTAGGTTCCTACTCCATTTCTCTGAGTTAATCTCTTCTACTAATCTCAAGTTCCACTTACACTTTGATCAACCTAATCAAATACACATTGGTTTTTTGAGCTCACCAACTAACTCGTTGGTTTTCAGAGTTCACCAACTAACTCATTGGTTTTTAGAATCCACCAACTAACTTGTTGGTTTTTAGAGTTTACCAACTAATTTTACACTTTTAGCAAGTCCTTTCACTTGTGTTTATCAATATATAAACAGTAAGCATTCTATTTGCTTTAACAAATAAAATATATATAGATTAGTGCTTCTTACTTAAGCAGATTTTATAGAAATTAAAAGCTTAAATAAATGAACAAAGTAAGTAATAAGGACGTACGTATCAAACTTCATGAAAGTGAAGAAGATCTGGCTTTGAATACTTTGACAACGTTGAAGTAGTTGGAGTTGAAGAAGATGCTGAATGCTCTTGTAAATGCTTGATTCAGAAATTTTTTCTTTTTCTCTATCTTTCTGTTATTTTGTGTGTTGCTTTAATCAATCTTTTATAAGTTGTAAAGAAGATTATAATCACTGCAACTTTTTACAATTTTTCAAGCGTTTGGTAGATTTGGTACAATTTTTCATATGTTGTTTGGCTTTAGAACTTTCGAGATAGGTCTTCAAAAATTCTAACATGTCTTATTATTAGTTACCATTAGATCTGCCTTTTATCAATGTTTTTGAAGCACCTCTTTAGAATTTTTAAATTAAGTTTAAACATAATCAACGGTTATATTTTGGCTTCTAAAGATCTTCTAAAGGTTGAATTCAGCCTCTAATACTCTTCTTTATTCTTGGCTTTTTAAAGTTACCTCTGACGGCCTTCTATATTACTTCTGAAAATCTTCCGATAATGTTCTGAGTTCCAAAACTTTTCTGAGTTTATTCTTTATCACTATTATCGATCTTTTGAAACATCTCTGAGACTTGGAAGTATTTCTTAAGTTCTTCTAATGAACTTCTGATTGCAAAGTCGATATTCTATATTACTTTTGATAAGGTTTAGTGTAGATATTTCTTCTGAACTTATTATGTAACACGATTATTTGACTTCTAAAGCATCTTTAAGCCTTGGAAGTATTTCTAAAGTTCTTCTGATAAACTTTTGAGTATAGAAGCTTTCTCTAAAGTAGAGCATTTTACTTTTGATGTATTTTGGAGACTAAGGAATGCTTCTAAACTACCTTTGAAGTGTGAGGCTACTTTGGAGTTAATTCTGAGGATTACTCTTTGTCTCTAAAAAAGATTCTGACTTGTTTCTGAAGTAGTTCTGAATACTTCTGAACTTCTAAACTTCACACCTTGTTTCTGAAGGTATTTTGATTTGTCTCTAAAGTACTTATGAATATTTCTGAAGTACTTTTGAGTAATTTTTACTTGAGCATTCTTTTAAAATTATCTTCTTTTAAAAACTTAATATGATAAGCTTACAATTAATGTTGTTTATTGCTTATAGTTACTCTCCTTAATCTGTTTTGATATATAAATGTGAAATAACCTATTAGTACCTTAATTTTTCACTCATTTGTTTTTCATCATCAAAACTTAATTATTTAATTACATTCATAAGCAAAATCAAGCTTAGTAGAGGGGTTAGACTTAACAAGAACTTCTCTCCCAAAAATTCTCTATGCCAAATTATATCTCTCTCCAACTATGTCTTTATCTCTGTTCTAGACATATCTTTAAATAACTCAAGCAGCAGGGTTTTAGTAAACTCCTTCACAAACTACAATATCTCTACACATAGGGATTCTCTTCTAATAACAACTCAGTCTTTCCACATAAAAAGATAGTTTCCTAAAAGTTGTAATGCATAAAAATAGAAGTTCTAAAATAAATTGAGTTGCTGCAAGTTTTGGGTTCTAAGATTGCGACACATCTTGTGCCTAAAAATCAACTTCCAACTATAACTTCACAATTCGCATGTCTTAGACTCTAAAGATTGCAACAAAAGAAACTCTCTATAGAGAAATCAGCTTCCAAATAAAACTCAAATAGTTGTAAATCCTGGGCATTATGGCAACCACCTCTGAAACCACTCTAAACTATATTGCTAATTAAAATTGCCTTCTGAACTTTTGAAGCTTGATTTCTACCTTTAATTGCTCTTCTGAAAGCCTTCAGAGGTGTTGAACACGATTTTGAATTCCAAACTGTGATTTCAAAATATTTCTTCTTTTGTGCAGCTTCAGCACATTTGAAGATGTACTTCATACTATCTAAAGCTCGAGCTAAAGAGTTAAGTGTCTATTTCCAAAGGTTTAAAGTATTTTTGCACATCTGAAGTTATTATTTTAGCACATCTGAAGCTATTAGCACCATCTAAAGCTTACTTTAGCTCGTCTGAAGCTCTGTAGTAGTTTCAATGTTTTGATTATAACTTTCTCGTACAAATTTGAAATTATGTGGTTCTTAATTCCTTTGACAGATAATTCAAAGGGATACACTTTTATGTTGAATACATTTTCTGAATCAGCTTCTATCTATGCCACGAATTGCCTTAAAGTGACATTTTTTATCATAATGTATAAAGTTATTACTTCAACATGTTTGACTCTTTGGATTTCAGTGTTTTGGCTATATATTTATCATCTGAAATCAGAATCATGTAATTCATGATGTGTTAGAAAGCTAAGAACAAGGGATACAACTTTCATATTGAACATGTTCTTGAATTAGTCTTAATTTATACCAAAAATAGCTTCAAAGTGACACCTTTTATAATCTCCAGCTTCTTTTTATAATTTTGACATCTGAAACATTAACAAACTCTGTTAAGTGCAATATTCGCTCAAATATCAATATAAACCACTGAAAATCATGTCAAAAGAGAATCCAAAATATGTGAATTTAGGTATAAAATTATTATAATTATGAGCTTATCAGTTGTGTACTTGAAGGCTTGAATGCTTTTGTTGATTTGTGAATAAATGAATATTAGGGCTGTCTTAATGCTTGCAACTACATTGAAACGTCCCAAATAAATCATTTTATAATTGCATTTAAAATCTAACCATTGGATGGTGGTTGGAGTGCATTAAATATGAGAGAACATTTAAAATTTTCAACCATTGAAGCGGTAGGTAGCTGCAACATTCAACTACGATTTGGCAAGTAGCTGGGTTATCAACTGTGGTCGGAACCCTGGCCTTCTCCCATACCCAAGTTGTTGTCACTTGGCAAGTGATACTACAGGTGGCTACAGTATCGACTGCGCTCCAAGTGGTACGCATAGGTGGCTTGGGTTTGCCAACTGATTCTTGAATCAAAATGATAGGCGAAGTGTGGAGGCGGCCTCGGTATCAGCTGCGAGGTCACAAGTGACTGCGGTATCAATTGCAGATGTCCAAGAACTACACTTCTTATTGGAACACCGTAGGTAGTATAACAGATAGCTGCAATGCGATTGTGGGTCAGGCGAATGGCATAGGCGACTACATTTTCGACTACAGACCTGCACTTCACTTTTTGCACTTGTACTTGTCATAGATTGTTTGATGTTATCATTGAAATCTTTATAAGTTTGTTGATCGCCCAAATATAAACTTATTCATATGATTTGCAACTTGGAGCATTCACATATGGAACTATTACGTGGACTTATGCATCTTTTTGTTGTCATGATTGGAACACCCAACTAGGTAGCGAGTGTGACAAATCTCTTTTATTCTAGGCACTTTTCTGTAATCTTGTTTCTAACAACAGACCTTTACAGCCCTCGTCATCTCCTTTGTGAGAAGTCATACATAAGTTTTGTTATCATTAAACTGGATATCTAGACTCAACAAGTACACCATTCCTTTTTAATTATTTGTTTAACTAGTATATTCAATTGATAAATTCATCTATTTTATATTTTATCATCATTGTTATGCAACATTTATATTTTTATTCTAATCATTATATTGCTGTTTGTTTTCTAATTTTGAGTTATCAGGTATCTTAGATAAATTTAAATTATAAAATTTAATATTATAAAAATTTTATTATATCATAATTATAAAATGCTGACATCATGGTTCAATCTGGTTTGTATAATCAGTTGAAACAGTTCGAACCAGACCAGATGCTTGATTGGTTTGATTGCTGGTTCAGTTCTGAAAACATTGATCCTTACAAGTATAAAATATTAAAATATCATTATATCAAATATATGATCATGGATTCGATGTATACTTTAAAAAAAAAAAATTATGCCGATTTGGGTCTGTTTTCACATACAACATTGGCAGATGCGTTCTTAAAAATGTGTTTAATACACACGTGTATTGGGAGTATCCCACGTATCATGGCGCTTATTGATTGACAAAATGAAAATTATGCCGATTTGGGTCTGTTTTCACATACAACATTGGCAGATGCGTTCTTAAAAATGTGTTTAATACACACGTGTATTGGGAGTATCCCACGTATCATGGCGCTTATTGATTGACAAAATGAAAATCAATCATCAGTCTATTCAAAATATCAAATGCTGACATGGTGATGTGGTGTGCATTTAGCTGCCCAATATCTGAGAACAAGCTAAGCAAATGGAAGCAATATTTCAAATACCAACGAACTGCCCAACTACATACCAGGACTTGTATCTTGTATTTACTAGTACATGACGATGCTTGGAGAGATTACTGCAAGCAATTATCACCGTCCACTTCCAATAATCTCGCCAGAAGCAGCCAGCTGCATTGGGCTGCTTGCATTTGATGGTGAGAACTGCTGGGTGTTACTAGTTACATTGGTGGAAGCCTTCGATGTATCACTGCTCATGAAACTGCTTGTATTAAAATTGCCGGGTAAATCGGTTAGATAGCTGGGTTTTGATGCGACCGTGCCCACTTCAACATCTCCCATCATCATGGCCACCACCCTTGACATGGATGGGCGTAGCGATGGTGATGCCTGGATGCAGAGAAAAGCAATGCCTAAAATCCGACTTGCTTCTTCTTCATTGAATTCAGAAAGCCTTTGGTCCACCACTTGTAAGCCACAATTATTTTCATAGAGATGCCAAGCCTACAAGTTAATAGATTGGCATAGTATGAGCCCACATTTCTTTCATAGAAAGTGGAAAAAGAAAAAAAAAAATGAAATGAAAAATGAAAGAAAATGAGATGTGGATCAGATGTTCCACTGTCACGAATCTAGATGTGGATCACTTGTGCCTATTTGACATGCGGGGATGTTTATCAGGCAGACCAAACATCCATGTTGAATAGAGCTGCTGGTTATTTAATCTTGGTTTTCAATTTTTTTTGTTGTTGTTGGGGTACATGACAAGGGCACCTTTTCTTGGCCAGTCCATTTCATGGTTGGGCCTGCATGGTAAATTGTATGAATCTTGCACGTGTCTTTGCATTGGCCTGGATATTCAACTCCATGTGCTTTTCAATCCTATGGACAACTAAGTATCCATTGCAAAAGTTGAAGTTCCATTTCATTCATGAGATTTGAATGATCCTCTGCTTCTGCTGGTGGTTTCACAATCAAAGGAGACAACAAGCAAAACAAGCTGATTGCCTCTTGACATGAAAAAAGATGTTTAATCATGACAATTGGAAACTTCTGTGATGTGCAAAAGAGAGAGGAGTCCAAACACTGCCCAGCCAAGAAAAATTCTCCACATGTAAAAAAGCCACGAAAGCTTTACCAGTTTTCGCTTTGAGCATGCATAATTAACTTCGTAGTTGTTAAATAAGGAAAGTAAATCTTTTTTTAAAAAAGATTTCAGTATTTCTGAAAGCTTATGTGGTTAATGGTTCATGACAGAAATTCAGGATCTCCACATTGGTCATTGGGACTGCTTGAAAGGGTAGTTGAGGTTCCTCAAATCAACATCTTCAAAGAAAATTTATTGTGTTAATCTTAATGCATGTTTCACTGCCGCAAAATACCAAGGACATTCAAGGTTCAAGTTGAAATGTCTTGGGTATATCTATGGTACTGCCCCATTCAAATCCTATTGAGCTCTTAAAGATCTGCGTTCTTTGTGCTTGTTTTCTTTTAACTAGTGAAGGATTTTGAATTTCTTGAGAGATACGAACTCAATGAATTCCTATTTCTTATAGCAGGAGATTAAAAATGCCATACCCATTCAAGGAGATACATCTTCTCTGGATCATCATTCTGGCTTGTGTTTGGCCTTCCACTCAAAATCTCCAAAGCAACAACGCCAAATCCAAATACATCAGCCTTTTCTGTCAGATGCCCACGCATGGCATATTCTGGTGCAAGGTACCCACTTCAAGAATGCAATGTAACAATTTCAGGTACGAGTACAAATCCAAAACCCACAATAGAAAAACAATTCAAGAGTGTTTGGATGCTGGACTGAATTGGGTATCTAGTGTTTCAGTTCAGTGACAAGGAAAATGCCAAACTAAGAACACCCTGAGGGACCAGTATTGGCAATGGTAGTTGTTTTCACTATGACATAAAAAGAAAGACTTCCTTGTTGATCATTTATTTTATATCAAATTTTTGTTGCAATCCGGGTTACTCTGGTGGTTCAAAGACAGCTTTATATCTTTGAGTCACTCCTGTGGAGACCAATATTTTGTAAGAAGAAAATGATCTGTTTGGACACTCCATTATCTTGCATTACCATAATATGAATAAAAGTGCAACTCATAGTATAAAAACAACCCTCAGATTGAAATACTAAAATGTGAGATTATTGCATTGTAATAGAAGTGGAACTCCTAATGACAAGCCCTCAGATTGAAATATGAAAAATGGGATAACACGGATTACTGCAGTGTAGTTTCAGGCATCCAAACCCCTGTTGCTCAGAAAGAAAGGTGAATAAGTGCCAGTAATGCTTACATTGTTCCCGCAACGCGTGTGCTGATGTGGGTCATATGGTCATCATAGAGCTTGGCCAAACCAAAATCTGATATTTTTGGATTAAGATTGGAATCAAGCAGAATATTGCTGGCTTTGACATCCCTATGAACAATTCGAGGCCTCGACTCCTCATGAAGATAAGCTAGACCTCTTGCTGTCCCCAAGCATATCTCAAACCGTGTTTTCCAATTGAGATGCAAGTCAATCTTTTCTGAAAGACAATGACAACCAATTGAATAAAAAAATTGGCAATAATACATTCTACAAACACTTATGTTGGTAACTTCTGCAACTAGTCTGCTACACATGCCATTGTGAGCATGCCACCATGTCTGTGTAATTGAGAAAAAAAGCCTGCCCAGCCATCCAATGGGCCAAAAACTTTATTTAAAATGCAGTCTGTTTTCCTTTCATGAAACTTTTGTATGCTTCTTGTGCAGGAAAATATCATGTCTAGGAATTCGAGTTCTAACAAGACAGCCCCTTGATTGGTTGAGCATATCATGGAGCATAGCTGATGCCCCTTGATTGGTTGACCATAACATAGAGCATAGCTGATGCAAACAAAGATAACCTGCTGGGGCCTATGATGCTTATACTTACAGATGGCAAAATCCTAAAATTAGATGCATCTAAATTTAGCAATTTCTTTCTCCAACCCTTGTCATTTTCCAAAAACCTTTTTCCACTTCAATGCAACAGTTCATGCTCCTGTTCAGTACTTTGCCTGTAATAAGCAATTTGAAAAACTCTTCTTTGTGATCTCAATCAATAGCTCTCTGTTTAATTGCTTTACTCTCCAATCAGCTGTGACTTGAAGCACAAAAGTGACGTAAATAACAAATTCAAGCTCATTTTTACATGACAAAGTTCAACAGCAGCCATTGCAAACAGAAGTCCATAAAATATCTCAAAACACCTAAAAAATTGGTTCTTTCTGCCTTGAGACAATTATTTCATTTTAATTTAGTGGTATGGACTTGCAATGGTACTCAATGCACATTGGTCTTGGCATTTTTTCTGCAGATGAGACAGTATTGGGATAAGCAGATGAGACAGTATTGGGATAAACAGATGAGTTTAAATTTTGCATATGTGTAAACAATTCAAAATAAACAAATAGCAATGTCATACTGTACTAATATGTGATAAGGAAGAGACCTCAAATTGCAGTCTATCCCTTGGATACCCATATTGAAATCAATCTAGTTACACTACAGATGCTGCTTCCTCAACATGATAGCTAAGGATGATACAGAACATTGATCTTATGAGGCAAAGAACCAAAATCTAACTTGATGATTCAAAAAATGCACCACATAGTAAAAGGGGTATGGTAAGTTCCCGATGCAACCAAATGCAGCCTAAAAGTATAAGTGATATGATAAGGTCACTAACTCCTTTGAACAGTGCAACATATGCACAAAATTTCCTATAGAAGCAAAAGAATGATAATTACCAAAAAGTGCTTGGTCAAGGCTCTTATTTTCCAGATATTCATAAACAAGCAAGCGATTCTGTCCCTCAATGCAGCATCCATACAACTTCACGAGGTTCCGTTGTTGGACTGCAGATATGGCAGCAATCTCTGCAACAAACTGACTCTTTCCCTGGCTAGACGTAACAGAAAGTTGCTTTACAGCCACTATCCGCCCATCTGTCAGTGTGCCCTGCAGTGCACATCAGATCAAGTTAGTATTGACAAGTATTTTATCTTTGGGAATTGAAATTGAACAAAACAATAAGATTCTGAGTGTAGGAAAACTTGCAAAGGAATTTAAAGAGAACAAAATCATGAGAATATCTGCGTAGGAAAATTGAAAATCAATCAATGATGGCATGGATGGTATGCAAGTGTCATACAGACATGATTTGGTCCAGATTACAGAAGATATTTTCATTCATCATGTAACATGCATATGTTGATGAATGGGACCGGATTTACTAGAACCAGTTCTAGCAAGAAATTGCTACAACTTGATCTCGACTGCTGGATTGCCATCAAATTACAAATCCATGCCTAGAAATGGTTTGACTGTCAAAAGACAAAATTGTTTTTCATCAAATTTTATCATTTTTTAATAATTTTTGTTAAAATTTATTTAATTCCGTTAAAATGAGTTAAACTCTGTTAAAGTCCATTAAAATTTATAGAGTTTAATAAGCTTTAACAGAGTTTTTATTAAACTCTATTTAAGCCCATTAAAGACCATTATTATTCAGTGAATCTTTCAGAGGCTTTAATGAGCTTTAACAAAGATCAACATAAGCTCACTGAAGTGATGTTAAAGTGATGTTAAACTATGTTAAAGCCCATTAAATCCTGTTAAAGTTTATTGGTGTTTTGTAGGGTTTAATAATTGAAAAATAGGGTTTCACAGGAATAATCTTTCTTTCATTGAGATTACTGTCTTATAGAGTTTACAGCATATACAAATCCTTCAAATTAGGAAACTAAATCACTGATTTAAGGGAAAGAATAACTCCTAACAATTACTTTCCTAAAGTACAGAGATTGACAACTAATTAGATAATTTACAGCTTTACACGATTATTTCCGCATCAGTTTTGGTTTTCCAACACTCTCCCTCAACCTGGTTTAAAGATATCTTCCATAGCCAGCTTGCCAACTGGAAAATCGAACTGCCTTGTGTAGTCCCTTGGTGAAGACATCAGCCACGTGTTCCTTAGTAGGGATGTAGGTCATACAAACCAATCCATTTTCTATCTTCTCTTTGATGAAATGCTTGTCCACTTCCACATGTTTTGTGCGATCATGGAGAACTGGATTGTGAGCTATTGAAATTGCTGCCTTGTTGTCACAATACAACTTCATAGGAGATGAATTTGTCGCCTTTAATTCTTTTAGCAATCTTCTTATCCATTTGATCTCACAAATACCATGAGCTACAGCTCTAAATTCAGCCTCAGCATTACTCCTAGCAACCACATTCTGTTTTTTACTTAGCCATGTAACCAAGTTGCCACCTACAAATGAACAGTACCCAGAAGAGATCTTTGATCCACTATGCTTCCAGCCCAATTTGCATCAGTGTAGGCTTCAATTTCCAGGTGTCCTCATGACTTAATAGAAGTCCTCTGCCCGGTGTCCCCTTTAGATACCTTAGAATCCTGTAAACAGCTTCAAAGTGTTCCGAACCTGTTGCATGCATAAACTGACTGACCATACTTACTGAGAATGCTATGTCAGGGCATGTATGAGATAGGTAAATTAACCTCCCAACAAGTCTCTGATAATGCTCCCGGTCCTTCACATTCTCGGTTCTTGTAGGCTGTAGTTTCACATTTGGTTCTATAGGTGTTTCCGCGGGCTTACATCCTAGCATACCTATCTCATCAAGAAGATCAAGAACATACTTCTGTTGATTTACAAAGATACCTACTTTTGGACCTAGCAAACTCCACCCGAAGAATGTATTTTAATGCCCCCAAGTCCTTAATCTCAAACTCCTCGGTAAGTTTTCTTTTCAACTTCTCTAGTTCATTACAATCATCCCCAGTTAACACAATATCATCTACATACACAATAAAGATGGCTATTTTACCTTCATTTGAATGTCTGAACATCATATGATCAGCTTGACTTTGAGTATATCCATAGCGCTTTATCACCTTGCCAAAGCACTCGAACCAAGCTCTAGGCGACTGCTTGAGTCTATGTAAGGACTTCTTCAGTTTGCACACTTACCCATCTCCAAAACTTTCTTCAAAACCTGGTGGAGGACACATGTATACCTCCTCCTTTTGGACTCCATTAAGGAAGGCATTTTTAACATCCAATTGATGTAATGGCCAACTGGAGTTTGCTGCAAGGGACAAAAATACTCTAATTGAGTTTATTTTAGCTACTAGGGCAAAAGTTTCTCAGTAGTCTATCCCATAGGTTTGAGTAAAATCCTTTGCCACAAGTCTGGCATTGTATCTCTCAACACTTCCATCTGCTCTACTCTTTATTGTAAAAACCATTTGCACCCTACAAACTTTTTCTCCCTCGGTAACTCGACAACCTCCCAAGTGTCATTCTTCCTTAAGGCATTCATTTCCTCAAACACTGCCAATTTCCAACTCGGGTCATCAAGTGCTTCCTGAATATTCCTGGGCACCACAAGTTTTAGGATGTTTGTAGTGAATGCTCTATGATTATCGAAGAGGTCATCATAGGAAATATATTTGGCAATGGGATGTTTGGTGCAGGTTTGAGTTCCCTTTCTAAGAGCAATAGGGAGATCAAGATCAAGGCTATGTTCAGGAACAACAGGGACTAGTCCTAAACCAGGTTCGGGTACAGTGTTTTCTGGATTAGAATTAGAGTGTGATGGTAAACTCAAATCAGTAACAGGAGAAGAAGGATGTATGAGAATAGGAATAGAAGAGGTATTATCTGAGGAATTTGGAGGGCTATCGCACAGGGCTTCCAGTTGACCATGTGCTGGGATGATGGGCTGATCTTTACTTCTTCTAGGGAATCTTTTCATTGAATAAACCACAGGCTCAAGATTGTTTCTATTTTTCTCCGTTTGTAGTATTTCTTCTTCTGCCAGACCAATTTCAGATTCAGATTCGATAGGCTTAGCTTCCATATTTTCTTTTTCAAGAGAAATATCAAGGATTGTACTAGTCAAGGGTTCAACAATTTCCCAAAAATTTTGTTCTACTAATTTCTTCCCCTGAAGTAAATTTTTGGTAAAATATGGGGCATTTTGCATAAAGGAAACATCTATAGTTGTGTAAAAACGTTTTGTAAGGGGGTTAAAGCATTTGTAACCCTTTTTATTAGAAGTATATCCTACAAAAACACATTTTCCGCTCTTGGATGTAACTTAGGTCTCGACCTTTTTGGAATATGCACATATGCAGTGCAACCAAATATTTTCAAGGGTAATTCAGAATTAATTCTAGATTATAGAAATACCTTTTTTAAGCAGTCCAATGGGGTGGTATACTGCAAAACTTTGGTGGGCATCTTGTTGATTAGATATGAAGCAGTTAGTATAGCATCCCCCCATAAGTATTTTGGAACATTCATGTAGAACATCATGGCTCGAGCTACTTCTAACAAGTGCTTATTTTTACGTTCAGCTATTCCATTCTGTTCAGGAGTATCAGAACATGAGGATTGGTGTAAAATTCCTCTCTTTTAAAAAAGTTTCCGAAACTTTATTAAAGTACTCTGTCCCACATTATCAGATCTCAAAATGTTGATTTTTGTTTGAAATTGGTTTTCAATCAGCCTATAAAACTCTTTAAAAATCCTTTCTACTTCAGATTTTCCTCTCATTAAGTAAACCCAACAAAGACATGTATGGTCATCTATAAAGATCTCAAACTATTTTTTTCCCGAAATTGTGGTCACTTTTGAAGGTCCCCAAACATCACTGTGAAAAAGATAAAATGGTTTTGATGCACGGTAAGGTTTATGTTGGCTCTTTGCCAATAAACAACTTTCACATTGAAATGATAAAGGATCAATCTTTTGAAATAACACTGGAAACAAATGTTCTACATAAGAGAAATTAGGATGGCCTAGTCTGCAATGCCAAACCATTATTTGATCACAAACAGAAAGTGAACTAATAATACTTAATCCTTGAGTCATTTTATTACTAGGTAATTTATCCTCGAAATAATAGAGACCATTGATGATCCTAGCACTGCAATTGTCTAACCCGAGCTCCGGTCCTAAAAAATACAATGGGATTCATAGAAAATAACACAACAATTAGAATCTCTAGATAATTTGCTAACAGACGAGATGACAAGCAAGTTTAGGAACATGGAGAACAGATTCAAGATCTATTCCCTCAGGAATTTTTATTAGACCTTTTCCTGCAATTGGTGAAAAATTACCATTGGCTATCCTAACCTTTTTATTTCCAGTACATGGTGAATAGGATTTTAACATATGGAAGGAGTTGGTCGTATGGTCAGATGCTCCGGAATCGATTATCTATGGAGCAGATTTAAAATGACAAGATAGAGCATATAATTCGTTACCTGTGTGTGCCACAGAAACACTAAGAGTACCAGATACCGAGATGGATTTCAGCAGTCCAAGAAGATGCTCCATCTGCTCCTTGGTGAAGGGGCTGGTCTCGGCCTCATTGGCAGTAGCAGTAGGGGTGGCTCGGCCTAGTTTGTCTCCACAGGTTTCTCATGGATTCTCCAAAAATTCTCATGAGTATGGTGAGGATTGTTACAAAAATCACACCAAACTCGTGGTTTTTCATCAAGTTTGAGCTGAAACGCAGGGGCTTTGTTATGGCTTCCACCCATGGTAACCAAGGTTGAACCTTCAACAGCAACTCCAGGTCCCTTCTTGCCCAAAATCACGTTCCTCCGACTCTCCTCTCTTTTAACTTTCTGAAAATAATTCACCAATTGAAGGAGGGGTTGCCTTCCAGTAATTCTCCCCCTCACCTCATCAAACTCGACATTCAGTCCAACCAAAAACTTGAAGGTCCAACTGTCCTCCACAGTCTTCTTATGATGATGTGCATCCTCGATAGATTTCTACTCATAAGTGTTGAAGAGGTCATGGTCTTGCCAAATCCACTTCAAGGAATTGAAGTACTTTGTGACGCTTTCCCCCCCTTGTTGTATCTCACCGAGTTTGAGGGTTAACCCAAAGATCTGTGATTGATTCCCTAGATCAGAATACATCTAATTTACATTCTCCCAAAGCTCTTGTGCTGTCGGATAGCACATGTAATTAGAGCTAATGTCTTCTTCCATCGAATTAACGAGCCATGTCACACCATGGAATTCTCAGCATCCCATGTAGCATAATTCGGATCATCCACTGGAGCAGCCTTCTTTTCACCTGTCAAGTAGCCCATTTTTCCACGCCCTCTGATGTACATCCAAACCGATTGAGACCATCTCAGAAAATTATCACCATTCAAGCAAATCGTGGTGATTTGGACAGAGTGAGATTCTGAGGTGGTAGCACTGATTTTTGAAGAATCAGTGGTGCTGGAATTGTTCAGAGAAGGTTGAGAAACAATAGTGTACTTGTTTTAAGTATCAGCCATGGTTTCAGAGGGCAGGGATCGAAAGAGAGGAAGAAGGAGAGGTTTTGGCAAGCAATTTGCTAGCTCAATACCAAATTGAAAAATAGGGTTTCACAGGAATAATCTTTCTTTCATTGAGATTATTCTCTTATAGAGTTTACAGCATATACAGATCCTTCAAATTAGGAAACTAAATCAGTGATTTAAGGGAAAGAATAACTCCTACCAATTACTTTCCTAAAGTACAGAGATTGACAACTAATTAGCTAATTTACAGCTTTACACGATTATTTCCACATCTGTTTCGGTTTTGCAACATTAATAGAGTTTAACAAAACTGTTATTAGACTTTGTTAAAGTATATTAAAGCCCTGTTAAAATTTATTGATATTTCATAAGGTTTAACAAAACTGTTTATTGCACTCGGTTAAACTCCATTAAGGCCCATTAAATTTTTTATAAGCTTCTATTAAAGTCTGGTAAACACTGTTAAAGCCTATTATTTCTTTCTTAGGCTTTAATGAAGTTTTGTAATCCCATTAAACTTGATTTTTTCAACTTTTTTTTAAAATTTGAAGTACATTTCAACTCCATATTTCACCCACACATCCATTATATTATTAATATTTGTATAAAATTAAAAATAATCTGGAAAAGCCCACAAATTGCTTATTTAAAACTTTCTAAAAATGCCCTCAAATTCTATTTCTTATACTAGAACAAGTTCTTGTATGAACTTTCTCTTGATGAACTGGCATTCTTTTTTGGATTTGTAAACGGTTCTTATTTATAGGGTTTCTAAAACTAATGAGCTCAACTGTTTGGAAAACAATTAGAAACACTGAACTCACATGTTATTTCAAAGATAAGCTATGCCTCAAAAAATATTCAGATTAAAAATAGCCTTAGCATTGCCTTTCAGAATACCTTGAGTGAAAGTAAACTGACCTTATAAACAGGCCCGAATCCTCCCTGACCCAGCTTATTTTGGGGACTGAAATCCTCTGTGGCACTTTTTAGCTCTGCATAACTGAAAGTGTTTGGTCTGGGACCCATTCCTAGAAGTTCTGCAAATGCACCAAAAAAAGCAAAAAAAGGGAGAAGCATTTATTGAATCAGCATACTTAATGTGCATTTGGAAGCATACATCAAAAATGGATTGCAATCATTCATCTGGCATAAATGAAAATTCATCATATTTTAGTTTCCTTAGCATACATGTTGATTATATGGGTACCAAATTGAAAGTGTGAAACTTTCATGGCTACCATGGCAATGTTGTAAGTTGGAATCCAACCTGATTACTTTGCAAGTCAGCCATTGATATTTGTTAAAAAGATGTAAATGAGCTTAATATATTCTTGAAATAATGGCAACTAAAACGTTTTCCTTCTTTAATTTCTGTCATTAAATTACTTCCTATCATCTTCATTACCTTCTTCTTCATTATTCGATCTTTTAGCCCTTCGTTTCCAAATCATAACTACACAAAAGCATATGAGGATCAATACTCCAATGGAAACTGAAAGCCCAACAACTAAAGCAGTCTTGCTCTTCTTTTCAGAACTTTCTGGAGCTCTGACAGTTGGTTCAAAGTCTGAGAGAGAAAAAGCAACAGAATAAATACTCAGTGTTTGATCATCAAGCTTTCTTTAATGTACTTAAAAAGAAATAATAAAATCATCTCTTCCTTCCAATGTTTGAGTGATTAAATCAGGAATACAGAAGCTCAAAAGTAAATGATAGAGAACATGTTAGTCACGTAATCTTGGACTGATGGCATGGACAGCTAACACATTCCTCTGTACTCCTCAACAGTATCCCTCAAGCTGGAGCATAAATCCTCTTACCAGCTTGCAATTGAAATTGTATAATACCATCATATATATCAAATGTCTATCATTGGTGACAAATTAGACTCTATAGCAGTACGCGCTGTAGCCAGATAGAAGTCTTTCATAATTTCCCACAAAGTTGTAGCTCATAATTTTCATCCCACGAGAACCTGGTGGCTTTCACTCCAATCCAGACTGCCTTCTCAGTGGATTGTCACTCCTGGGATTTGACCTCAGGATCTTATGTTGATCCGATTCCATGTAAAAATAGAATAGGGAGAATGTCTTGTATTTTTCCAATGGGTTGCTTTAAATATGATGGAATACAAGTTCCATGCATGATTTTCAGGATGGTTATGAGAGATCTCATGGATATGAATTTTGAATCCCTTGACAGGTATTCTAATATATCATTATCAGGACCATTGAGATCAAGTGGAAGACCCAAGAGAAAAAAAATGGAGTTGAAGAATCAGAATGGTCTGGGTTAAATAAGCATAATAGTCTAAAATCAGATAGAGTGATCCAAGTCATACCACTTCTTATCAATAGTCAGCCCACATAACAGGCACCAAACAAGCAGTCTGAATTCCCACACACCTTTTTCATGTTTATGATTCGGATTTTTATCAGAAGAACCAGTGACAGTAGCATGTCACTTGGTTTGTATTATCTAATCATATTTGAATTCCTGTTTTTTAAATCTTACTGGGAGTAACTTGGATGGCTGAAATGGCAGGTCCGTAAGTTCCTGGAGAAGGTATGCAGCACGTCCCTTTTCCAGCCCAAAGAAGATGGATTTCGAGATAGTTCTGAGACACCATAACCCATTGTTCCTTCTCAATGGC
The DNA here is from genome assembly GCA_036873735.1 of Pouteria campechiana. NCBI lineage: Eukaryota > Viridiplantae > Streptophyta > Magnoliopsida > Ericales > Sapotaceae > Pouteria > Pouteria campechiana. Next base: position 37,613 of record JAYJMB010016923.1, read on the forward strand.
GCTATTTACAGCACCTGCTTCCTTTTTTATATCAAAGTCTTTCCACACCAGATTGCCCTGAAGCAGTAAGAAAAGCTTTAGAACTAATAGAAATCATTGGAGGGAGAGGGAGAGGGAGGGAGAGAGAGAGAGAGAGAGAGAGAGAGAGAGAGAGAGAGAGAGAGAGCAAAGAAAAAAGAAAAAGAAATAAGCGAGGTGATGATTAGATTCATATAATTTTGCAAGCTAGGCACTTATTGGATTCATATAGCTTTGCACAGCAGATCATTGGATTGGCCCTGCTGAATGAAGGCAAGTCCAAGTACTCCAGGAAGCAGCATGTATCATATGTGATTGTTGCAAATTTCAGAAGCTTAAACAATTATGTATGCTCTTCTGACTTCTATGGCCTCCTTGATTTTCACCAGACATTCACACATTAATGTCCCACCATACGTTAGAAGTCCTGGACATTTTGACTTGGTACATGAATCTGTAAGTAGAGACACTTGTGGATCTACTAAAATGATGAAATCGATTTTAAAAAAGCTCCTCCCACTCAGGAAAAGTATTCTAATACACATACCTGAAGATAAATATCAAAAACTCTCCTTCCAACACTCTGCCAAGTTTGAGTGTCTGGAAATGCTGTCTCTGCAAATTTCAAATTTACAGTGTAGTTCCCATTTTCAAGCCCCAGACCATGATATCTTAGCGAACCTGGTGATAACCTTGCATACTGGAACAGCCCCAAGTCTATTGTGTTCGAAAATACAACTTGAGCATATCTCCAATATCTGGTGTTGCCGCCTTCACTAAACCTTCCAGCATTGCTGATAGCCCACTGCTCTGTGTTGCTCACATTGTAGTATGCTGGAGAGATACTGGCATTGTCTCCCTCAAATGTTGTGGTGGTAGTTATCATTGTAGGCCCACCACATCTGATTGCAAATGAAGAATCTGGAGATCCATAGAATAGTTGGTAACATCGATCAGTTAACAGCATCTTCACTGCATCATTCATGTATATGGCTAAAATGTCTTAAGCTTATGATTACATCAGAGGCCAAGTCAGCTACAGGGAAGATGCGAATACCTAGTAAACATCTTGAGTCTAATTTGTAGCCTCATATTATCATCTCCGTTAGATCTCTACCCTGATTAATAAATTCTTTATTCATGGAAGATTCAGTGCATAAATTGAAACATTCATCTAATAAGCCATAAAGTACTTCAATTCCAAAAATCAACCTAAAGTTGATACTGAATTCTGGGATGTATTACATTTTAAGCAAGAAGGATCATCCAAACTGGCATTATTTCTTGGTGCTTGCCCAATCATGTGAGTAACACCGAATGGTGTGGATGAGATCTGGACTAGTTGAAGCAATTCTAGTTCAGAATGGAGTACAGATCAAACATCATATAGGCTTGATGACAGGAAATTGCTAACTTGATATTCAACAGACATGGACATATCAAGTGTTAACAGAACAATATATTCCTAGGGCTTCACCAACAGAAGAAAGTAGAACTTAAAAGATGGAAGTTAATACTTACAGATTGGAGGATTCCGATTACATGGGAAGCTTCGCTGAAGACAATTCAAATTTAAAGGCAAACCACTGAATGCACAAGAAAATTCCTGTCAGATGAATGCCACTATACAGGAGAACAACAGCTGTTATTAACACAAAGTATCTTTCCCTAGAAATCAGTTATCTGAGAAGCAGAAGATGCAACCAGGAAAGTGTTATCCATAAGCCATATGTAACTTTCAAAGCAAAGATTTCATTTTTGTTCTTGCAAATTCAACTTATGCCATTGAAACAGCACCTGCTGTTAGAACTGTCAAGCACGAAATTGTTGGCCACCAAGTTCCTGCACAGAAAAGGACAAGAATTCAGATGCGGTGTCATCTACAGTACTTAAAGGACATATATACACATTTCAAGATTCTCTGGAGGGATATAACTTCAAAGTTTAAGTGATTAGACAGATCCAGTTATGCACATTTAGTCACTGGAGGGATATAACTTCAAAATTTATAGCGATTAGATAGATCTGGTTATGCAATTGTTGAACGTTTTTTGGCTATACAATGCCCTTTTGAGAGCACATACTAACCAGTTGCCATTTAGGTGGCCCACCACATCACATATCTTGATTGAAATACACATATTTGAAAATGAGTTAGGTCTTTTAAAAATTAGGAAATTTAAAACTCAAGTTTCTACATCATGATTAGAAAGAAAGAAGATTCTATCCTAGCCCAAGAAATCATGGGGTTATTAGTTTGACAAATTTGCAATTCACTTTTTTTACAAGCAGTAAAAATGGTAGTGAAATTCTTCCTACATACAATTGTAAACTGTCCTCCACAACCCAAGATGGAAAGCTTCCAGAGAGATAATTGTATGACAAGTCTCTGCATATTACAAGCAAAGATCAAAACAATCTAGGCATTAAATGTAAGATCACATCAACCAAATAGAAGAGCAAATATAAATGATTCTAATCAGTGACAAAAGATTATTTTCAGTAGAGAAAACACATTGTTTGTGGCAGGAAATCTCCTTTGTTGGAGAACATATCCACAGTCTGTACTTGCATGGACAAGAATACCAGGAATTTGATTACAAAAGGTGAAAATAACTTAGGATCTTTTCTGGGAACATGTCATACTTGGAAGCACTGAAACAAATATGCTAAAACAAAAAGACCATGTTTGTCAGCAAAGTGCACACATTTTCTACTCGCAATTACAATTCAAAAGGATTTTCCATGAAATGCGCCAATTAAAAATTATGTATTGACTTATTCTATTTACATAAAAAAATTCAAAAGGATTTCAGATTGTCTCGTAAACATATTCATATCAACGTTAGGTTTTATGCTGTGGGATAACTTCTTTTTGAAGCAACAAACCATTTGGGAATGTGCATAAACTGAACAGAACAGAAAATTTTTGGTTTACACTTTTGGTCCAATGTGATATCGATTAGTAAAACTAGGTTACAAAGGTGTTACAAAAGTACCTTCAGTTGTAATGTTGCACATTAAAGTGCAGTTCTGCATTTGGAAAAAGCGCATTGCACTAAAGACATCCAGTTTAATAAAGGAATTCGAAAAAATATAACAATTTTGGTGAGAAAGTAGCCCCAAACTATAGCAATGTTATGGGAAATCCAGCTTGTGAGCAGTGTAATTTAAAATTTGAGGATAAACCCTTGATAGAAATGGTGAAAAAAAACAAGAACTCTAGCTGTTCCATTTCCATCAGACCAATGACTATGATTCAGCTTGATAGTGAATCCAAGTGCAGCACAAGACCAAATTTACAACAAATAAGTCAACAAACATGCACATTAAGGAGTTAATCGAAGTCTTAGGTAGGCTATATTTTACAACTGATCCGAAGTGACAATCAACAGCATATCAAAATACAATAATAGGCTATAAAAGCAGCACAAACGAAAACAAGTAAATGAAAGTGCATATTGAGAAGATCACCACCTCTTCCAAGTGGCAGTTTAAAAGATTGCATGCTAATTGACTGAAGTTTAGGTTCAAAATGCTTTCAAACATAGCTCAAGAATTCGAAGAAGAACAAATAAGACAAATACACATCAAAAAGTTCTTTACTTTTTTGGAATGGAAGTCTATGAGAAATCAGACTAAATATGGAGTTCAGATTAAAAGTGAAGCCAAACAAAGCAAGAGAAATTAGTGAATGAATGAACATACATATTGACCAGTTCATTCCTTTTTTGGATTGGCAGAGTACCGGACAAGCTGTTGTTTCCAAGAAACCTGACATGATGATGATGAAAATGAAAATTAAATATATAGATTGAAGAACCTTGTGTAAAGAGCATATGATTGATAGAAGAATGTTTTATACTAACACGTATGCAAGAGAACTTATATTAAAGAGAGACTGTGGTATTTCACCAGTTAGATTGTTGAAGCTCAAATCCCTACAAAGATAAGCAACTTATTATGATAGAAGAAAAAAAATGGTCATGGAATTACTAAGAATCAGAGATCAACCACTTTGGACAATTCCTAAGCATGGCTTATGAAGATCTCTAGCCAGTCGGACTATTTCTAGCCAAAAAATGATCCAGAACTCCAACTCACAGAATGTCATGACACAAGACAGTCCACATCCATGGAGAGACAAATGCACAGGGATGTTAGTGTCAATCCATATGATGCTCATTAAAGGTACAAATATTGTTCAAGCAGCATCATTTTTTAATCATGGACAATTCACTATTGGATTTTATTTTACTCATCCACCTGTTCCCTACCTTAGGCACTGATTTCATATCCATGACAAAGAAAGCAGATTTCTTGAACTCAATAAAAATAAGAATTTATACAGTGAACAAGAGGTGCTCACAACTGCAACAGCGACCGGAGATTGCCAATGTTGGAGGGAATAGTCCCAGATAGCGAATTGTTTCTCAATACTCTGTTGGAAAAGAAAAAATTGACATGAGCACTCTTTTTTAAACTTTCTGAGTTGCAATAAAAAATTTAAAAAGAAGTAGGAGAGACCTAATTCACTTAAAATAACTACATCTTACAAGTTTGTTAAAGATGTCATATTCTCAATAAAATCCAATGTTGAGCTCCCATTAGATACTGACACATCACTGAATCGCCTGTATGAGTGAATGAGCTCATTAAGACCCTCTTGGGTTATACCATAAGAAAATTGATTCATGAATTTTTAAGAATTCTAATAACCATAAGTGGTTGTTTACCCAACTGGAATGTAAAAGCGCATGTGTGAGATGCAACCCTTAGTATTAGAAGGTTGATTGGATAGGAAATGGCAAATAGCATGCTAGTTTAGGGTTAATTAAGAAACTCTCAATATTCTTTTCTTTGCGTTTGTGACAATGTAGTTTTATAAGCAGACCTATGGGAGGGATAACCAAACATTGATTCTGGATCTCAAATAATTGCATTCTTAAACTGCAAAAATTAAGAGAAATTCTGTATAAAGTTCTTTAAAAATTTGCAATAATTTTCATATTCACTTCTATAAAAAGGATCTACATGGATGCCCCTCCCTGGACCATGCAATGTGCCAGAGGTTTGTGCACCACATCGACCTTTTTACTTTGTTTGGAGAGAAAAACATTTTCCTTCTTCCTGGTGGGTCCATTACATGACTTGTGAAATCCCAACTAGTAGAAATATAGATAGCACAAATTATTTTTTCTCTGACATTCAGATAATAAATGCAACCTGATGAAACTAGCATAAGAAGCAACAATAATAGTCCGAAGCATGTAATGAACATTAGACTCACAAATCAGTTAGCGATGTCAAATTAGAAAAACTTGAGGGTATTGGGCCCTTGAACGCATTGCCTTGAACGTTCCTGCATGAATATTTTCATAGTTAAGCATACTGCGAGCATTTAATGGAAGATAAAGGCAAATAAAGCCAGCTGAGTAAACTTATGACTGCTCATATGATTAGTTCCAATCCAGAGATAGCTCGTGGCAGCTGCCCAAGGTCCATGTTAAACCCACCAAATGAGCAGACAGCATGTTCCTTAAATCTTTTGGAAATTCCTCATACTCATTAAGACCAGCATTTTGAGTGTTTTCTGGAGTTCTGAACCACCACCAATGATCGTTAAGTGATCTCAGTGTGCAATACCATGCAAAAGCAACCAGAAGATGGGAGACATAACTTACATATTGGTGAGATTCCAACTACCAATGAAATCAGGTATCTTTCCAGTAAACTGGTTATCAGATGCCCACCTGAAAGTCAATCAAAATTTTCCATGTTCAAATTAAAAAATCGAGGGGCAACAAAAGATACATTCCAAATTTATAAATAACATAGAAGCATCAAAATTCACAAGATCCACTCTACAGAGACCATAACTCAAACCAGAACAATTGGCCGATCATAACTGCTAGATAATGGGCATTTCAGTAAGCCAGAAAGGACATGAATTGATTAGCTGGTGATTACTGAGCAATCAACAATTAGGCTGCAATCTCAATACAAACACTTTGTTAATCAAAAGCACTTACAAAATTTTCATGTTTCTCAAATTAGCAAATGTTGAAGGAATTTCACCGCTCAACCTGCAGCTGTCTATGTACCTGCAAAAATGAAGCGTGGATAGTGAATCCCACATATCTATTTTGCCCTTAAAATAGATAATTGATACAAACTTAGGAGAACTCACCCCTAAAAGCTAATTGTTGAGGGGAGGGAACCCAAGGCTATATAAGGCTTTTCTCAGGCAAACATTGCAATACTAGCATCACCATGTGGCTTTGCACTAGATTTATTCCTAGGCAAACATCACAGTACTGGGGTCACCATGTGACTTTGCAATAAGCCTAGTCCTAGGCAAACACAGGAATATTAGCATCACCATCCGCAGCCACACGATTGCAACTAAGGGTCATGGTGGCCAGCTCTAAAACCATTGATGTAACTTTGGGAGAACCCGAACCACCCCACCCCCCCCAACC
>JAYJMB010016934.1:6745-18776 GCA_036873735.1 Pouteria campechiana
ACATTGGCATGCATGTTGAGATCTTTTTCTCATTGGACGGTCCAATTAGATTGCTTCCATTCATGTGTTCACATCTAGTAAGGGATCTCATTTTTTTATTAATGGTTGATATGGATTTCATCCAAATATTATGGATGGATAATTTCAAAATATATTCGTAAATAATTTCCTTCCTTCATATGCATTATACTAAATATCTAACCAACTAGTTTCCTTAACGATATATGAATGAGTAATAATGCAATGTTTGAATGTCTTGTATTTAGATTTAAATGAATAAATTATCATCATCAATGAACTCTGGAGCTTAACGGTCCAATGGACGACTTGGATATGCATACTTATAGATCAACTATAAGTACGGATGCAAAAGAGCCTCTGAAAGAGTTAGCTTCATAATAAATTAACTCGAGACCAAGGCTAGAGGATAACCACATTCAACGAGATGATATACGAGATGATATTCTCAAGTTCTGCTAAACAATTTCTGAAAACCACATTAATTTCATTGGCAAGATGAGTGCAAGGACTCGCTATTCCCACAATTCCAAAGAGATCAGCTTGCATTTTTCTTCAACCTACTCCTCCATCATAAACACTCGGACAGCTATGATGATAGAACAATATTAAATAACTTAATAACATGGTCGTGGATGAAAAAAGACATCATGTTCCAGCATACAATCTTGATCCTCTGTCCTTAAAAAGCTATCAATGCTTCTTCTAGCATTGATCATACATGACTTGTGAGGATAAGAGTTAGTAGTATTTGTCAGAGCCTTCCACTAGGGAGAACATGGGCGTGTGCTCGCTATACTCGACAATAGCATTTGGAGGGAGGTTGCCAACGCTGATTTCATGTACCGTTGTAAAAAGGGGGAATAGTGGTTGCCACCCACGGTAACTTAGAACCTCATATACTTCCTTTGCAGTTGAAACACCCTTCATCAACAACATGGAAAGTTTCGATGAATTAAGAAACAAATAAAGGAAAATCTAAATAGAATCTTCAGAGAATGTTTTCCTGTCTATTTCATTAATACGTGAACTCTCTTTTCTCTTGTCGATAAAAGCTTATGAAGAATTACTTGGTATTTCTTGTGGCCTTCTCTATAGTATTACAAGTTAGTGTGCTTTTCAATCTAGTGATTTTCCATCCTTCCATGACTACTGAAGTATTGGTTGATCACCTTACCTATTAAGAGATTGGTCCTAAACCATATTCTATTGTTGAGGTTCATACATTAATATGATGGCGACACTAATATTTATGTTGACTAGGTGCTATTTTCCATGAAGCATTGATGTTGTATGCCAGCACCCTGTGCACTTTGATATGTACCACCCAATGCATTGAGTTCCATATGAAAGCATTCAATAGTTATTTCGGCAATAAGCCATCTTTATCCACTTCTAAGTCTTAAAACTGCGAGTCTGTAACATTATGTTGATGAATACAGTTTGAAGTGTTTTGCTTAACAAAGAAATGGTTAAATTTTAGTAAGAACCATTAAAATTGCTTATATCTTTTGAAAGAGAAAAAGATTGATCAATAATAAAATATGAAAACTTGGCTTGCTATCAAAATGATGACCCAAAATCTAAATCTATATTTGAATTATACTCATGTAAATTGTAGTTGTTCTAAACTTGTGTTATGTGTGCCTCAATATTTCTCTAGGGTATAACTGTGAGAAGATCGATCATTATTCATGTTTGTGGCCTATAATTAAGATTGCCATCTGGCTTGGAATAATTATTATTTATATACCTGTAGCTTCTGGCCTTGTAAAAGCTCTGCTTCAAGTTCGTCGAAAGATCTGAAAATGTTAATAAAGCACAAATCAAGAAAGGGAAGAAAAGAAGTAAGCTATGTATATTAGATGTCAAATTAACCACAGAAGTTTTAAAACTATTTGAGACAGATCTTATAAAATCCTAATGGGAACCTTTTTCCACCATTTCTGGCAAAAGCTTCGGCAACTTTTCTGTTTCTACCTCCCACTGTAATTAGAAACACAACACATATATTATTTCAACAATCGATTATGATTTGGACCTATGAAAAGAAAAGAGATAAAATCAAGTTGCTTATATTACAGCATGTTGTGATGAGATCTGCCACTCCACAGCTCTCAAAAAAGGTATTGTCTCTTACAGTGGGGAACATAAGCTTGGAAAAGGCTCTCATCTCTCTCAAACCAATTCTCATAACGGCAGCCTGATTGTTATAACCAAAGAATAGTTAGCAAATCTCTCACTAAATCCACTATTCGGTTGGAATGTTTGAAAATTTCAAAAGGCTTTATAAAGAAATTTTTTCGCTGTACCTTTGTGTTATTTCCCATATCCAAACCATCTACGAGACCTGGACAATATTTTTCTTATATTAGTCTTAACATAGAAAACAAAAGGAGAAAATGAATAAAACCTTACAAACTTAGTGCCTATTTGGCCCGGCCGTTTGACGACCTTAAAGTGCTTATCCATGATAAAACACGCTCTTTGAGTGTTTCATAATACAGAAGCACTGTTTGGAACCATAAAAGCCGAAAACTGGCTTTTACGCCGAAGCTTCAACCTGAAGCTTTTATAAAAAACTTTAAATGTAAACATGCTTCTGTAAGCGCTTAAATTTTACTGCCGGGCCAAGCAGACACTTAGATACCTGCTGCTATGGCCACGACATTTTTCAGTGTTCCACATAGTTCCACTCCTTCAACATCTTGTACCTGCTCATGTTATCAGAGAAAAGAATGTGAAATGGAAATGAATGTCACATGAAACTATGAACATAGAAGCAAGTATGACACTCCATTTCTACAAAAGTTTTCATCTAAGCTCGATTTAAATCTTTTAAAAGGACTCCTTTTGATTATTCCCTGCCTATATTAAAAAAAAAAAAAAAACTTTGTGAACTTGGCATGTATGTACATTTATTTTGATACCCTTGCATATCCTATAATTTGGATTGACAATGTCAGAATGCTGTATGTGAAATATTGATTATTATCACCACAATGTTAGTGTCTGCCCCAATTCTTGGTTGATGTAACAGTCCTAGTCCTACTAAAGTAAGGAAAAAGCCAAAAGAACATTGATGAACGTATAACAGACTTGAGTAACGTAACTGCATAAAGATTATGGTCTAGGACAGGCAAATCAAAAAGCTTAAGTGATTATGCATGATCACTTCTGACACTATAGCTGAACTAAAAAGAAATACAGGTGTGCAGTATAAGAGAGCTACTCACCGGTGTAACTAGGAAATATGGAGTGCTAAATAATCGAGCCCATCTCTCAGCAATTTCTTTATCCTCCCTGTATCCAACTGTTGCTTCACTGAACTTCTCGACTGCAATCTGTACTCAATTCAATTTTTGTTAATGATAGCTACTTAGGCTACATTCCAGTACCAACCTAAACTGTGAAAACATTGCTAAATTATCCGATAATTTTTTTGCTTTTTTTTATTTAGAAATTTCACGATTCCTTCTTTTTTCAGGTAAATTTTTTGTTTTTAAAAAATTTCAAAAAGAAAATAAATAATTAGGACAGTGATAAATGTATTATCAAGAGAAGGAGAAAAAACCTCATTAGCAATGTTTGCACCCATTAGGACACAGCAATTTATTCCAAGCAGTTCAGATATGAGACTAGAAATCATGCATGGCCCTTCCTTCTTGACTTCCATGCCCTTGATGAGAGATATGGCCTCAACTCCATTCTTTATTTTTCCAACAAGCCTTTTGCATATACCCTCCACAAACTGATGGGGAGTCACAAATACTAACATGTTTGCATCTTTCACTGTAAGAAGGATGCATGATAAGAATTCTAGAACTAAGAATAATGAATGAAGAAATAAAAGAAAGAAGATAGACCACCAAATGAACTCAACAAAGATACCTGCATGTTCAAGGTCAGGATCTGCTACCACATTCTTCCCAAGCTTAATCCCTGGAAGATACTTGACATTCTCCTGTTGAAATTTTAAAAAAAAAATGTGAACTAAAAGGATAAATGCATTTTTTGAGACTCTTTCCTGATAATCCACTTAATCAGGGATTATATGAAGAAAATAAAGCCGCCTAAAAACCTTACATGATTATGTATGTCAAAGCTGTTTCAAAAATAATACCAATGGTTATTATTTGGTGTTGACTTTACATTGTTAATGAAGATTTGGTCAGCTTTGGCGGGATCATTCAAATTAATATCGAATCCAGTTATTGCAGGCCAATTCTTTTAACCATCAACATCTATTCCATAATTCTGCGAGAGACCCAAGATCTCTTTGAGGTGCAATAGTTTCCTAATTACAATTTCGTAGGATTGGGTGTTGACATTTTTAATGTATAATTGTTGAGGAAAATCAACTTCACTATAAGAATTATTGAATTTTCTGAACTTGAAAGTAGTTCAATATATGAAATGAGAAAATTGATCTTTATCTATTTGACTCTATGAAGAAGCGGGATGAAGAATCCAGGGCCAAACATTCTTTCTGTGACGTCTAAGCATAACCAAAATACCGATCTGTCATATCTTTCCCCTGAACAAATGTTAGATTGATGCAATGGTCGGGAGGCCTACGTGATAATTTTTCCATTTTGTAGTCACGGACAACTTTTATTGATTGCCAGCATTTTTTATGAAAGTCATGTTCTATTGGCAATTTGTGGCAAAAACCACTTGAAAACTTGCATGAAGTTGCAATAAATTTGGCCAGGCACATGTTTCATTGAATATTTTGCTAGTCTACCACAAGTCATAATCATATGGGCTTTTGAGCACTGTAAATCTTTTTAGTTGATTGAGAATGTTTTTCCATGACATGAAAATTGCAATTGCTTTCTAAATTGACATCCGAAAGCTTTTATAACCTTTCAAAAGGTAATCAACACTGTTGGAAACTTGGAATTTGAATCCAAAGCATCGTACATTACAAAAATGTTTAGTTTTAGCAATAATATTTAGCATTTCAGTGTTAAAGGTTTTTCATAAATTAATTATGGGTAATAGAATGACTTTTTAGCAACAAACTTTTTCATTCTTTTCTTTACTATAGTTATTGCAATGAAAAGCACAATAAATTATTAGCAATGAATGCTTTTTTTTTGCTAAAAATGAATATTCTTATAGTGATAAGTACATATTTAACAAATAGCATGCTACAACCTAGATTAAAGGGATTCAAAAATCCCTTTAACCTATCCAAGTCCCAGTAGTAACACGCCACTACTACTTGATCCATGTAGTTAATTAGAGATGATGACTCTTTAAAATTGGTGTTCACATAATTTCAATATAAACAGGTGACAATTAGTCTTCTCTTCTGTAAAGAACATGTCAAGCACGATGATGTCCATTTCAAGCCGAGAAGGAAGTTTTAGAACTACAAAAATATTTTTAATTATGATTCATATTCTCGAGTGGGCCCCAAAAATTCAGCCCAATATGATTAAGCGAGTAATTTCAGAGCATGAAAAATTGGTGTGGAAGTGACATGATGAGTGGCCTAGATCAGTTCACAATCAATATATACCATCAAGTGGGCCTGGAAATAGGTAGGCCAAGGCCTTTACATTGTATGGTAGAGCTAGGCCCAGGACCCGACCATTGCTAGACTCGTAGTCTAGTACGGGACTACTAGTAAATCCATTTAGCTGTGTATTTCGTTAAATTTCGACAAGAACAGTAAGACAAGAAAGAAGCAATTACGTTCGTTCGATTGATGGCGTCAGTCAGTTTCTCACCACTGGGAAGCGCCTCTTCATACACCCACATCCTCACTTCATCTGAATTCAACCCACAAACACATTCAGCAAGACATGAAAGTCACCTACAAATGACCTGCCTACGAAGATTACAGGAGGCATGTAAAGGAAATGACCATGAAAGGATTGGAGCTTGAGCGCGTTGGACGCAATGAGCTTGGAAGCAACACTTCCCCAGTTGCCACTGCCGATCATTGCCACCTTGAACTTCCTCCCATCTCCTTCCCCTTCTTGCAGACCGTTGGGCTGCTGTAGCTCTTTCAAAACAGGAGCCATGAATATGGAATCTTTTGCAAGGGTGGAAGAAGGAGATGAGTGATTTTGGATGCAGGAATAAATGAAGAAAGGTGAGGGGAATGTGTTACACTTGGGCGGAGAAGGCAGACACGTAGCGTTGGAGACGGCGTTGGAGACGATGTGGGGGTGGCGGCACATTCGATGCTTGCTTCCCCTTTCCCTTTTAAACCGAAAAGGCCATGGCACCCACTTTCACGTTTGTCTCTTTCCTTGATGGTGGTATTTTCACTTCCTCCTCCAATATTATCATGATCATTTTGAAAAGGCAAACTAAAATTGCTTGCTTTGTAAATTGCCATGATTTTTACTTGATCAACTTCTAGTTTACTATAAACCATAATATTTTAATGTAACTCCATATCATTGATATCTAATCTTTGGTGGGCCTCCTTATGATTTTGAGGACAAGAGACAAATGAATAGAAATCCTCCGTAGGATGATAAGACCCAACCAATCATGCCCCGCAAAACGTCGAGTAAGGCATTTTCGGTTCACACAACACATCTAGGATATTTAATTTTTTAGTTTCAAGCATGCAGCATGTTAAGGCTAAGGGTGTTGCGTGGGTTGAATATGGACTATATATTCTATACAAAAGAAGTGCATGCATTTTACATGTGAATGCATGCATGTGGCCCTCAAAAGGCCTCTAGCAATAGCTTGATTTGTGAATGACATTTCACTTCACCTGATCTCTCAATCCTTGAAGAAACAAACTGAAGAGAGCTATAATTTAGACGACACATGAATAGCATTAGAATTACATAGTTATATTTCTAATGTAACAGTTATATTTCTAATGTAACAGTTACTAATATTGTCTGGTCCTATTGGGTCAACCTACCTTCACCCTACTTGAAAATTTTCAATTCAACTCTAATTCTAATCTTATTTTAAAAATCTTAATTTAATTCTAAACTAACATTACAAAAAATGAGTTGGGTTTGGGTTGAATTTGAGCTGACAATTGAAGTCAATAAATCAGATTTTCAACTTTGATTATGGCAAATTTTTATTTTAAATTTATTTTAAATAAATATTTTATGTCAATTTGAGGTCCAATAAAATAGCGATTATTTTATAGGTTAGTTTCAAGACAAAACATAAAAGAATCGCCCAAAAAAATTAGAGAAATACTTTCGATATTCAATTTAAACTTATGCAAATCAATAATAATGAAAATCAACTCACAAGCTAGGCTATATAGTTAAAAAAATCGTCATTATTAGAAATTTACTAAAAATAACAAAATCCTAATAATCATGCCTAAAAGAAATATGTAATAAAAGAAGTGATCTGCCAAACATCTGACCCAAATCAGATTTAGAATCACTCACTAAATGATAAAAAGAATATTATTATAAAAGGAAAAAAAAACTAAAACTGAAGATTTGAAGAGGAAAACAATGGATTTTGACCTTTAAAAAGATGCACATGGGGTATAGTTGGGTGGTCATGTCGAAAAGATCTTTCCGAATTTAGATTATAATTGAAATTCGAATACCCATAGCCAAACTTTTAACCAAAATACTAAAGCGTACACAAAACTCCCAAAATTAGGAAAAGATTACTATTACTTGCGATTTTTACGTTGATCTGTCAATTCAAGATATCTCAATGCCAACAATGTGCTATCTGATAACTCAACATCATCTTACTCGGATCCTAGTGCATCACAATTATAACATAAAAATATTTAAAATGTATTTTCAATATTGAAATGGAAAAAAATGAAAAAAATATATGCGAGGAATGGTTGGACATGCAAAGTAATAAGTAGTTTAAGTTAAATAATTTTGAATTATACACATTAATGTGAAAAATATTAATATGAACAATTCTTGATGATGAATATGAAAATGAAATCTTAAAAAATATTAAAGTGAAATCTAAAAATTTTAAGAATTTAAAGTTATATATATTTTGATTTTCATATGAATTATTAGAATATGTAGGAAAAAATTCTCATTTGATGAATTTGAAACCCAAAGGAATAAAGCATAAACCATACAAAATTTTGTTCTCGTGATAATTTAGAAGCAGGAAAAACAAATTAAAAAATAAAATCATATAATAAATTTGAAATTCAATAAGTTATCCCCTCAAAATATCATAATCTAATGAATATAAAAACTAAAATGTTTAAAACCCATATTAAAATAATTAACGATGAGAACCTAAAATTCACTACTCGATGGATATCAAACCTAAAAATCATGATTTTAAGGTTTCCTTTAAAAACTATAGAAATCTTGCTTCTTTGATTTTAGTTTTACTCCCATTCGGATAACAAATTAATTATTGATCACTTTGGCCTTCTAATCAAATATGCATGTATAAAATATCACAACAGTACCCATCGTATATTTTGAAAATGGATATGTTATTAACTTTTTAAATTATTTAGAAAATAAAATTTATAATAAGAAAAAGGGTTTGGATCTTTCTTCTATGGACTCGCGGACGCTGGTTTTCCGATTCCTCTCCATCGCACCCGCATGCGTCCGTCGCAGGTTTAGCATTTCCCTCGGCCCACCAACCCTTTAGCTTCATCAGTCCAGTGCTCTTATCCCGTTCAACCAGCAAAAATATCTCCCAATAAGCAGAAATAAGAAGATGAAAAAATCTCATCTACTCTTCTAACATTCTTCTTGAAATTCCCTTTCTCACTCTGTAAAGCGCAACATTGCCATGGAAGTTACGTGTTTCCAGAACATCTCTTTCTCAAATCCTATTCCTACTTCCTCCCGCTCATTCTCCTTTCTTTCAAGAACTTCAATTCCCTTCTGCAGAAACCCTAACCAGTTCCCCGGAAGTCGACCGATTCTTCGCCGCAAGTGCTGCTCAGCTTGCGGCGGTGCCGATATGCTCATTGCCGGACCGCAGAAAGAAGAGAATTCGCGGGCGTATGTTGGCGGCAGCAGCAGAAGCAACAGCGGCGGCGGCGGAGAGGATGAGCTCCGGGATTTGAAGTCCTGGATGCATAGTAAAGGGCTCCCGCCGTGTAAGGTGGTTCTGAAAGAGAAGCAGTCGCATGACGGGAAGCATCCCCCTATTCATTACGTCGCTGCGAGCGAAGATCTCAAGGTAAATTCGTGAGGGAGTGTTTTCTTTGAATTGTTTTTCCTTTTTATCATTATCTCTTTTAAAGATTTTAGTATTTAAGTGACTTTTCTTTCAGGCAGGGGATGTTGCATTCTCCGTACCCAATTCTTTGGTCGTGACTCTCGACAGGGTCTTGGGGAATGAGACAGTCGGTGAGTCATTTTTTCAATTCTTTGGATAATGCATCTCTTGCTGGATAGGCAATGTGTGAAATTTTTTTCAGAAAATTGCTGATTTCTGGAAGATTCTTGTATAGGCAATAGGTTGGATCAGTGAATCTCATATACCATATTTTAATATGCGTTGCGTTGAGTGTTAACTTGGAGCTATTTATGCATGATTAATGATGTTGTTCATGTTTTGTCAGAGTTGCATGAATTTATCATTCGTTTGTGATGTTCGTGGTTAATGTAAGCATGTTGTTTTGTCAGTAGAGCTTACGAACTCTGTTTGATATGGGGTATTATTTTCTTCTACTAGGTGTCAAATAGGTCCAAGCATATGCCTTTGCAATCAACAAGATTATTCACGTTTGTGACTCAGATAACTTTTTGCATGGTCCCTAGACCTAACCCCCCGCCTACCCAAACACCACCTCGTTTCAATGTTCTTTTATGCTGCTCTGCAAGCAAAAACTACCATGTTACTTCATGAAATCTTGCTGCCGACTTTTCCAAAGCACATCATCTACTGTGGGAAGTTTGGAACACTTCAAGATATTGTCATACTCTTGAGTGATTTTGCTGTTCCTGCAAACGAGAAAATGGTAATGTTTGGGGGAGGAGGATTGCTGAGGAAAATGATTGGAGCATTTCAGTTGAACTTTCGTTATTGCCATTATTGCCAGTTATGACAAGACAGTTTGTTGCGTAAAATCAATTAAATTAGAAAAAAAAAGCACACAAAAAATAGATCTCTCTTATTGTATTGTAAATTGAAAAAAAAATATGTATGTTCATCTTGTGGCTGTTACAAGGGGTAAGGATGGAAAGAAACAAAATAAATTGCTTGACTCTTCCCTTGGTCTCTCTGGGACAATGATGTAGAAATATTTTTAATCTGTAGCTGGATCTATAAATCTGTGTGTATATTAGCAAGAGTAGATGTATGATGCTTTTCTTTTCCCTTGAAATTCACGAGAAGTCATAAAAAGAGGCCCTACATTTCTAACTTTATTTTCTTGCTTTGTGAGTTAGAGATCTATAACTTCTATGCCGAGGATGTTTTGTTGTTTGGAGTTGGGAACTTGGGGTCAGGATAAGTAATCAAAGTTTTTCCAAGTTCAAAGTGATCCTAACAAGGTGCGGTATCTATGGAATTAATATAGAGGAGAAAAAAAAGAGGCCAAAGCATCTTGAAATTGTTCTCTAAGGCCCAAACAAAACCTTACTGTGTGCAAAGTTTATGGCATTAGTATGCAGGAGAAAGAGATGAACTAGATCTTTTAATCATATATTCATACAGCTTCATTATTGCTCCCTCTTATCAGGATTGGCAATTGTTTGGTCAGATTATGTCAATCCTTAACCGTGGCTAGCCAAGGCTTTGGTTGAGATGCATGCTAACAAAACCGAAGATCAGGCTGCTGGTGAAAACTAATATCAGATTAAGATCCCAAACTAATCCAATTCCAGGTCGCGTGTGGACCAGACTCAAATTGGATCTGATTGTAATAGACATAAGGTGCAAATGACTCATTTATCAATCATGAATATAGGAAAATCTTTGGTAAATGATTTCTATGAGTATATTACTAATTGTCCAGTTTTAGTGAGTTGTGATGTTTAAATAGCTACAAGCTCTTAACAAGATTCATTTGTATTGATGGGTAATGGATCTCTAACCCCTTGTGACCTACATTTAACCTCCTATGTGATCGGTAATCAACATGTTTTTCTCATTCCAAAGTCCCCGCAACGCCAAAGAAAAAAAAGTTATCACAAGATGTTATCCTTATGTTAAAAAGACTCCCTCCAATTGGGAAGTATATCAAGTGTTATTTGATTGAGTAATCACTTAATGCAAAGAGGTTAAAGAACTTGGAGGATTCATGCTTGCTATTTGATAGCTTGCAAAGTGGTTTTTTAAGTAATATCAAGGTGATTCACTGTTCCTTTGGTTTTTCAGATGTGAAACAGATTTGTATTCAGAAAGATGATGAATTATGAAGATCTTATTGAGTGGAAGTGTGACAAGGACATTCCATCATGGCTATCAGGTCTATTAGAGATCCCAGAAGCATAATTATATGATCATCTAATCCATATGACTAGAGGATAGCTTTTGGTTTTGGGCATTATTTGATCTATTTGAGATCAGTACTTTTGTCTATCCATAGATCAGCATCTTTTGCATGGAGGACTGGATCTGACTGTTGATTTTTATCAGAATGGGGTCAGACTGTTTTTAAACAATTAAATCAATGTTAGCAGTTCATTTGGATCCTTCTGATATCGATTGATAATTATCAACAAATTCATCTAAAGGATATGCTATAATTTTTTTTTCGTTTATTTTATTTCATCTTTATTTTGAGTGTCAGACTTGTGTTGGATGTAACAAGCTATTTTGAATGGTTTTCTATTGCATACATGTGGCATGTACATAAGAGTTGTTAAGGTTTATTGTAAATATTGAATACTTGTATGGACTTCTTATCATGGGATGAAATAGAATGCCGATTTTCTGCATATTCTTCTTTTGGTGTTGATGGTGTGATTCTATCAATTTATGCGACTTCGGAGAGATTCTAGTCGATCTATGTTCTCTTTCATTCTTTTCTCATCTCTCTTCTTTCATTTTAGCAGCATCCATAGACTGAAAGTACCCTATCCGGAACTGTAGCACG
>JAYJMB010016934.1:18876-44105 GCA_036873735.1 Pouteria campechiana
CTGTAGCACGAGAACTTGTTGCTCTCCCTCTAAATCTGTATTTTTCTCACATGAAGGGATTTTCTGGACTTGCTTTTTGTTATCTTGGGAGTTTTGTGGGTTTGGGCTTGGGTTGTGATGACTTCTAGGGAATAATGTGTTCTCGTCCTGTGAAATTCTGTAGATCTTGATCTTTTTTTTTTTCTGATCTTGGCATTTAAATTATAGACTTTTTTCCCCCTTTTGCATGTAAAAGTAGGTTTCATTAATGTTTCTTGTTTCCTTGCATCAACACATTCAGATCTAGGATTTTGGGGTGCTTTACTTTATTTGAGAGCACACTGCACTTCTGTTCTGGTCAAATTCTCTAATAAAAAATCTGCTAAACTCAGCAGAATAGGTTGCTTTACAATGCTGTTTTCTCCAGTGCCACAACAAGGGGAAGGTGTATGCATAATGATCAACCGATGCTTGGTGATACAAATTGATAAGTTATACCATGCGATTTAGCACAAATAAGGATTTTTCAACTCCCTGTGCGCGGTCTTATATTTTGACTCTTCAGCTTAGCATGTCCTTGGGTTGCAGGAGATCAATTGATCTTGTGCAACAAGCCAAATCTGGTTCTAGGAACATTATCATGGCTCAATGTTACAAACAACCAATTTAATTCCTTTCTATCCATTTAAGTTGCTGTGTGTGCAAAATTGCTGATATTCATTGCTTTCACGACGTGCTTCAATTATAGTAGTACTTAGTACTGTTTCTTGGATGCTGTTGATTCTTTTTGGGACATTTTAGCTTCAATCGTTAACAAATACATTTTAGGCATATCTATGACTAACAGCTGGAGATGTTCAGATGTTTGATGGCATCGGCCTTTCATGCGTCTCTAGGTAGAACAACTCAATTTTATTGCACCAAGAATTTTGTATGCTTCCTCATTTGGTAGTCTAGACTGTAGGGTAAATGGCAATTAGTTAAACATCTATCATAGTGTTGATGTGTTTTTGATTATTTTATTATGGCTAAGGATTGAAAACTTGCTTCTTCCAATAAAAGAGAAAAGAAATCATTAACATTTTTTTTTTGTCATTTTGTCTTTCTTAATTTTATGCAGCGGAATTGTTAACAACCAACAAGCTATCTGAATTGGCGTGCTTGGGACTTTATCTTATGTATGAGAAGAAGCAGGGGAAGAAGTCTTTCTGGTATCCATTTATTAGAGAGCTTGATCGCCAACGTGGTAGAGGGCAGCTTGCTGTTGAATCACCTCTTCTCTGGTCAGAAAGTGAGTTGTCCTACCTTTCTGGAAGCCCCACAAAGGTAGTCTCTCTTCCAGCGACTTGATTCTGCTCATCTTTATTCTTGACTTTCCACTTGCATATTGTTAATAGAATGCAAATCCATTCACATATCCCGTTCTTTTAATTTGAATCAATTGAAAACTTTTTTGTCAAGTGCCAGTGCTGATGGCTTTTTGATGGAAACAATTCAGGCTGAAGTACGTGAAAGGGATGAAGGGATTAAGAGAGAATATAATGAGCTTGACACAGTTTGGTTTATGGCTGGCTCATTGTTTCAGGTTACTTCTATGAGACTAAAGTTGATTTTGGAATCCCCCCCCCCCCCCTCCCCTCAAAATTTTTAGATTGACAGTTCTTACTGCCTTGATAATACGTTTTTTCCCATGCATGTGTGATCATAAAGCTCAAGAGCACATCTTTGACTTGGCTGTAAATTTTTTTGGGGTGGTTTTGCAGCAATATCCTTTTGACATTCCAACAGAGGCTTTTCCATTTGAGATTTTCAAACAAGCTTTTGTAGCAGTTCAATCATGTGTGGTGCATTTGCAGGTATTTCTCTTGGGTTTCTAACGTATCTTCTCAATTATATTATATGAGATTCTCATCATTATCATCATATGCCATTTCCCACTTAATTTCAGTCAGCCAGATGAATACTGTTATGCAATTCTTGTCAATCTTTGGCTATGACCTTATTAGGCCCAAGTAGTTTCATAAATTTTCTAATGACATACAATTAGCCCAAGTAGTTTCATAAATTTTCTAATGACATACAATTAGCCCAAGTAGTTTCATAAATTTTCTAATGACATAATTATGTTTTGTTAGTTTTTGTTATTATTATTTTTAAATCCTTTCTGTTGTTCTACGTGAATAAATTCACTCCTACATGACCAGACCTCTTGAATGTACTTTACATCATCTTATTAGCTATTGATTTATCTTTAGGTCACCTCCAGATTTTTTATATCTAATTATATTCATTTAGTTTCACCATACATTCATTTCACCATCCTTTGGCTACATTTGTCTTATGAAAATGTTACTCCTTGATTGCTCAACATTCAATGCTATAAGGCTTAGTTAGTTTTATATCTATCTTATGTTGTCCCAGGATTCAAAATCTTGATGTCATTGCACACCTTTTAGAGTGGGAGAAAAAGGGAGTAATTTTAATAGGAAAATTTATCCTCATGAAGAGTTGGAAGCTTATCAATCCAGGAAGCAAATCAAAACGTTTACCTCCCTCTCATATATGAGAAAAGATCTACAGCATTCATTGTTTGTACTTACTGGTTGTAATGGCTGGTGACGAAGTACTGCTTGAAAATTTATGCTTAGAGATTTGTGAGTTACCCAGTGGAGTTTATGATTGAAATCATTAGAGTCTTGTGCTATTTGAAGGTTTAAGCTTTCAATAATTTCGTCTCCAATTTTATTGTAATAGTAATGGGCTGTTTATCCTTTTGGTCACAAACACTTTGCACGCTATCAATTTTCCTTTGATCAATCTGGGTAATTTAGATTAATGAAAGATGCAATCTGATTATTTGAATTTTGGTGGATCAGAATGTCAGCTTGGCTCGAAGGTTTGCTTTAGTTCCTCTAGGGCCACCGTTGCTAGCTTACAAAAGCAACTGCAAGGCTATGCTGGCTGCTACTGATGGTGCTGTTCAGCTGGTTGTGGATCAGCCATATAAGGCTGGTGAATCAATTGCTGTCTGGTATTTTATGCCTTCCTTCATGGATATTTGTTGCAAGTCTATATTTAGCTCCTGTTGTCATCATGTTTTACATGTGGTTACTATTTCTCATTTGGTCTCCTGCAGAGTTTTACATGCCAACATCTTATGATTCATAGATTTTGTAGGTGTGGACCTCAACCAAATTCAAGGTTGCTTCTGAACTATGGGTTTGTGGATGAAGATAACCCTTATGATAGAATAGTAGTAAAGGTGACATCTTTTTTCCTCAGACTTGTATCTCCAAATTAACTTTTCTTTTCTTACATACAACTTGGTTTTGATTACTATGTTGAGTACAAGTTTCTTGTCCAGGCATTAATTACTGTGTTGTATTATTTGTATATGGGATTTTGATCAGGCATCACTCAATACGGAAGATCCTCAGTACCAGGACAAGAGAATGGTTGCTCAAAGAAATGGAAAATCAGCTGTCCAAGTTTTTCATGTATGCAAATTAAATCGTGGCAGCCATGTTCATTAATCTACAATCACAGGAGTTTTTAAATCATATTGCACTCATATGTAGGTTTATGCGGGAAGAGAAAAAGAAACAGTCTCAGATATGCTTCCTTATCTTCGATTAGGCTATGTTTCAGATCCATCGGAGATGCAGTCAGTTATTTCTTCTCAAGGCCCAATATGTCCTGTAAGCCTATCATTTTGCTTGTTATCTTTCTTTGCTATCTTTTAAATGAATGATCCTGTAATTTTGTCTTACCTTGTTTCTTCCTAAACTTTTAGAGCAATTCATATGCTTAAATAAAAATATATTAGAAATCTTTTCAATTAGATTCTTGAAACAGATATGCTAGTTTGAATCATTGACAATGCAATGCGGTATGCATCAGATGCATGATTTATGATAATCATTGGGCCTTTATGTTTATTTAAAATTTTGACTTCAAATTTGTTCTAATTGATCCTTTGCTTCTAATCCCTCAATAATTTGATTGCCACTAGTTTTACACTATAACTTAATTTTTCACGTGGATGCATGTAGTTTTGGAAGAAGACATGCTGCAAGAATCACACTGACAGGGGAATCCTGAACCTATGAAGAAGGCGATTTTGGTCAAAGTGTCAAACTGCCTTTTTATTTCACTTTCTTTTTCCTTTCTTCGTTTATTCTTTTACAATCCATGGATTGTGCTGAAACTGCTGATTGAATAATTAACCAAGGCCACTCAGTTATATGTAAACTGTAGAAAGTGCCATCTATTGTGTTATGACCTCAGACATATGTTGAACCTTTTTTTTAATCAACTCAAATTTTAACATGCCATTAAACATTTCCTTTGCTATGACAAGATGCTTATATTATCATTTGATAAGTTCGATTTTTGTGCTGTAAGGGATATTTGTTTCCTGATTAGTTACACATGCAAATGAGACTTTAGCATGTTTCTCTTGCATTTTCGCGTACATGGGAAAAGTGTTTTAACACCTGCTTATTTTCCCCATTTTCGTGAATGGTTTCTCATTTAAATTTCTTCCTTGACCATCTTAACATGCACCATCTATTCCCCAACCTGTTAATTAGATGATGTAATGTTAACTGTTTGAGGTGATTTAGAGGAAAAAAAGTTCCAAGGTAAATGCTACTCGATAGGCAGTTAACGTCTACTCTCCTGCTGACATCATTGATACCCAGTGTCAAAACCATCCTCTTTACCCTTATCCAAATACTTCTTTAGAGCAATTGTTTTTTATGTGATTGAACTTAGATCTTTCTTTTTTAGTTGTGAGATTGTATTGTGAATTATTGTTGTCATGCGTGTTTCCTTTCAGTTTTTGGAAATATGTTCACTAATAATCGTCAAATTGATCTCTTGGTTTTATGACATGCCAACAGGTGAGCCCCTGTATGGAATGTGCAGTTTTGGATCAACTCTCTGATTATTTCAAGGCTCGTCTTGGTGGCTACCCAACAACCTTGTGTGAAGATGAAGCTCTTGTAATGCTAGATTATTTTTAATTTCCAGATGATGACCTGCCTGGTTGAGGTTGTCATTTTGATTTTTTCTCTTCTTGTGGTGAGCAGCTAGCAGATACCAGTTTGGATCCAAAGAAACGAGTTGCAACCCAGCTGATAAAATCAGAAAAAAAAATGTTGAATGCATGTCTTCAGGCTACAATTGATCTCATAAACCAACTACCTGATCACACTGTGTCTCCTTGCCCCGCTTCTTATGCACCTCTATTGAAATAGTGTATGCTCTCTCTCTCTCTCTCTCTCTCTCTCTCTCTCTCTCTCTCTCTCCGTGTGTGTGCACGTGCTTGCACACCCCCCCACCAAACACCCATCCACACACAAATGATCGTGGACACAAGGGAGGAGCCTAGGACAAGTTTCATCTTGACTTTGGCTTGAATTTGAATCACGTGTGCTTAAGCTTTGCTCAGTCTTTACTTGTCAAAGCTTGAGCTATTTAGCTAATATTTAGCTTGGCTTAGTTGAGCTCAAGCTAAGGCAGTTGCATTTACTTGGCTTATTTGTTTAATATCATACAACTTATTCATACATCTGTCATAATTACACATAAAGAAGCCAAGCTTACAGTTGCCCCATATTTATCTGAGCTGTGACAAGCTCACTGAAGCCTGAGTGCTGCTTGTTCAAAAATGAATTTGAATTCCAACCTAGCCTAGATTCAAATTTAAGCTCAAGCCTTGTTGAGCCAGCTTAGCTTTTTGACAGCCCTACCACACAAACTTGCATCTGCTGTATTCATCTGGGAAATTATGATCTGGTTACAGGAAGTGAATTTTCTTAAATGGATGTGACTTTTTGAAGTCAAGAAAGCCCTCAGCAATATTCACTCTTGTGATACTAACGAGCAATATTAACAAGGTACGATTAAGGAATCCTTCAAGCATCAAATCGTTTCTCAATTCACCTTTCGTTTTCTTTGTTTTCTCATCTTCACCTTTTTGTTGTCTTGTTCTTTTGCACATGTTTGATGCAGATCAAAGGGTAATACAGGTTGGTTGATCAAATATTTGATTGATCTAACTTTATCTGGTTATCCCAATAGATGATCTACCCAAAATTGTCTAATCGATCAGTTACATGGGACCATTGTCAACTTGCAATATGAGATCATTTTGAAGAACTTTTGAGCTTAAGGTCAATAGCATCTTGGTTTTTTCAAGATTAGACTGGGTTATAAACTATTAAACAATTTTCCTATATTTCCTCATTTTTTGGTGGGGTGCTCTCGTGGTTCTCAAAATTGTCTACTGAATTTCAAGTCATACATAATAGGTTAACATTCAAATGATCTGAAGATTGAATATATCTGCCCATCTAAAGTTACGAAACCGAAACGTTTTTGAGTCTTTCAAGAGAATGGATGTGGATGGGTTATTGCTCTGGAGTGCATAGGTTTTCTTCTTCTTATGTTAATTGTTCCTTTTCCTCAGATTTTCAAATCACCCAACCAGCTCCTTTTCCTTTCAGAACTTTTTCCCAGGTCAAAATTTGAAAATGTAGCATTCCAGTTCATGTTGGCATATAGGGATTTTCTCAATCTCCAGCATCAGTATTGATGCTATTGCTACCTACATTGCAATCTTTGAATCGAAAACATATGTGATAGTTTCTATTCATTCTTGACCTTTTTAGAAATTTTAATTCATCTGCTATGAATTTTAATTTTGATCATTTTAATTATTAGTGTTTGTGAAATTGCTTTCATTGAATTTTTGGATGAAATGTTTCCTGAGGTCTAGTGTGACGTGAAGAAATGTTTCTGCTGAAATTTGGAAAAAATAATTTTATCTGGGCCTAAGGTGATGCCTGTGTGCATGGAAATGTTTCTGTTGAAATGTTTGCATCACTGATCGGCTCTATGCGAAAGCATTTCTTCCGAAACTTTTTTGGAACATTTCTGCTGAGATAAATAAGATCCAAGGAAATGTTTCTCCTCCTTAATCCACTGTGATCTCTTTTACCTATGCTTGTTCCATGCCTAGGGCATTCTTGTGATTAAAATGACACTGACTGTGATTCCCCCTATAACTTTTTAGTAGGTAATTGGGTAGAAAACTGAAAAAGATCAGACTATGGTTCAACTCCTGTGAAGCTAGGGCTGCTACATTCCCCCTGCATGTAACATTACTGAATGTAACCTGGTTGCTGTTTGTGCGGTTGCCTCTGTCCTACCCAGGATGGTTCTTATTGCTTCATCAAATGTGGGTGAAAATGGTACAGAGCTACTTGCTTCATTTCCAAAGATAAATGCATATAGACATATGCATTTATCTTTGGAAATGTGTGCACTATCTTTGGAAATGTGTTTTTGGTATCAGCGTCTATGTGCATTTATCTTTGGAAATGCGTTTTTGGTAATCTTGTACAAAACTAGGAATGCATTACTTGAATTGAATTCCAATTTTATTTTCCTCTCAAAGCTTGGAGAATCTAAGACCATCGCTGTGAGGCAGATGTCTATCGATTCTACCTGGTATAAAGGAATGAGCCATTTCGATTGAGTTTTAGTAGCGAACAGAAGAACAGTAAAGGACCTGCAATTTTGATTAGGTGTGGCAATAAAGGCTTTAGGCTTCGTTTGGGCGTGCTGTCAGATTTAGTACTTCTGCAAAAATGTGCTTGCAGATGCGCATTTTGAAGCAGTGATTTATAGTTTTCACCTAAATGTGTAAAACGGGCTTTCATGGTGAAAAAAAAGTACGAAAGGAACGCACGACCCCCTGCAAAAGCGCATTTATGCCTCCAAAAGCATTTAAAACCGTGTTCAACGTGTGGCCAAATGAAGCCTTAGTTTTGCTATGTGTTTCCTAGTTCTGAAAGCACTTTTAAAGCCGTCAAATCAATTTCGGAAATTTTAACAATGTTTGGCCAAATTTTGACAGCACTTTCCATTATTTTAGAAGCCGATTTATTGTGTTTAGGGTGAAGAAGCTAACACTTCTCTGGTAATCGGCATTTCAAATTATTATTATTATTTTTTAAGAAAAAAAGACTGAAGCCTTTCTGGTTCCCGTTGCTAGAAAGAAGCCGCAAACCATTTTCATGGTGTTTTTTTTTTCTCCCTTTATCCGGTGCTTATCCCATGCTCTCTGGATTGTTTTTTCTTTCAAAATTTAATGTTGTGAAAACAAACTTATTTGCAAGGAATCATGGAAGTCACTTCCCAATTGCTTGCACTGTCCATGATTCATTTGCATTGCCTCAAGCTGGTTTCCTGAATTTTGTTTGGGAACCAGAATTAGAAACACACACACACAAACACACATTCAGGCATGATTGTGCAGTAGCAACTTTGATGAAAAATTATTAACATTTGGACACAGGGCCAACTCATTAAGCACTTTGACAAGTCCTTTTTGGTACACTCAAAAGCACTTTTAACGTACAAATAATATCGAAAGTACTTTTCAGATGTTAGATCCAAATACTAAACAGCTCACATATGAAAGCAAATTTTCAGATGTGAAGGCTGAATACTAAACAAGTTGCTTGCGCTTTTCTGAACAGTCGAAATTTAGCTTTGTAATGAAGGATTGTAAGTCATAAAACCTAGCCGTGTATCATCGAGCCCCGTTTCAATGCAAAATAGCCTATGCGTCTTGCAGCCCGCAACCCCAGTATAGTGATTAGTGAAATATACTATGCCTTAGATAAAGTGTGGAGTAATTAAATAATTGCTATGATAGAAATACTTTCTTTCATGATTTTATTTGCTGTGGTCGGTATTAATACTTTCTTTAATAACGTTCAAAATAAATAATACACAAATTTTAGAGCACGAAAAGAGATAACCAAGCAATAGAGGTGCAACTCGGTCAATCTGGATTGGGTATCTGGATTGGGTTATCGTAACTCATTTTCAAACAACTTAACCCAAATCAAACCAAAATTGTAAAATCCAGCTTAAATTTGGGTTGAAAATTGATTGATAATTTTGGTTAATAATTTTGGGTAGGTAATTTGAATTAATAATTCTTATGTTTATATTATTACTTTAAACAAAATTTTAAATATTTTTTATTGAGTATATTTATTACATGCATAATTAACTATAAAATGGTAATAAATTTTAAAAATGCTATCCACATATCATTAATAATTATTTAAGATATTAATTTTTTAACGTAATCATCATTAATATGTAAGAAAATGCAATTTGAGAATTATTTTAAATAAAAAAATTAAATTATACAATTCATTTTAAAATATAATTCCATGTAGAAAGTATGATAAATTTAATTGTCATTTTCATGAATTTGAAGTTACGATGAGATATAATATTGTATTATTATTTATGTTATAACTTACTTAAATATTCTTAAATCATTTAGTTTATTTGAGTTATTTAAAATTTTAAGTTATTTATATTAGGGTATTCGATTTTGAAATTTGGATTATTTGGACTAGTGTAACTCAGTTTGGAATTTTGGGTTATTTGGTTTGGGTTGCCCATAACCCAAACCAAACGACATTATAATACAGTTCAGGTTGTACTTGAATTATATTACCTGAACTTTAAAAACTGCAAACCCAAATCATTTAAAATTCCATTTGTTTGGGTTGGTTTCGGGTTAACCCAAACCAGAGTTGCACCCCTGCTTAGCACCGCATGATTCCATCATGTGCGGTGAATGAAATACGCATTCCCCACTTGCAAATCTATCCGGACAGGCATGAATGAATTGACAAAGGTGTAATAGGATGAAGGGCGTGTGGCCCACTTCAAAAGAGTATGATGAATTAGGCCCCACTTCACCTACGATTCACGTCGTGGAATCTGGGATATTCTGTTACTACTCTGAAGCTTCCTTTTTTGGAGTTCTACGCGGCTTTCCATCCCTACGCATGGGCAGCTATCCGATATAGACTCTCTACTACTACACTTGCACCCACTCGCTTCCTCTCTCTTACACCTCCTTCAAACTTAATCATTCCTTGATCATTACGTTAGTTCATTCTTTTACTTCATCTTTCATTCTTACCTTACTCAATTCTTTTCTCCTTCTCATTCACCTTCCTCTCATACCTTAGCTAGTCCATTCTTTTCTCCTTCTCATTCACCTTCCTCTCATACCTTAGCTAGTCCATTCTTTTCTCCTTCTCATTCATCTCTCTTTCTTCCCATAATCCATTCTTTTCTCCTTCTCATTCATCTCTCTTTCTTCCCATAGTCCATTCTTTTCTCCTTCTCATTCATCTTCCTCTCTCGCCTTAGTCCATTCTTTTCTCATTCTCGCCTTAGTAATTAATACTTATAGAAATGATACTACCAAGTGAAAATGATACGATAATGCTTATTATGTATTGCTTCCATCTGACAAAGAGAAGTAATTAATTTAACGACTGACGGCAATAGATTTACATGCCATTATTTGCCAAAGGAGAGAGATGAAAATGAAAAGCTCATTGTTGTTAGGCCCCGTTCATGTGCCTGAATGAAACCCTCGCTAAAACCCTTGTTTCTCCTCCATATAGTTACAAGTAGCTCACTTGATGAGAAAGTTAGTTTTGAAACTAATGTAAGATGCCTTTTTTGACTAAAGAGTTAACCTAAAAGGATAAAACTACATGACCTCTATGCGTCAGTAGATTTTGGTATACCAAAAGCATATGGCTAAAGTTGAAATTATTAAATAGATCATCTTTGTGATGATGAGATGGGCATGGTAAATTCTTGTTATAAACAATAATATTATAATTAGATCTTAGCCATACATTATGTTATCTCCATGTGTATTTTTATGATCTTTTTATGACATCGAAGATTATCTTAATTGAATTTTTATGAACAATAATAATTCGTAATTTTTTAATTTATTTGAAAATACTTTTTTAGATATTACAACTAGAAATAAAATTTCAATCACTATTTTTTTCAATATCTCAACTAAATAAATGATACCAACACCAAGCAAACTTCATAAGTTCTGAAAAATTAAAAGGTTGCACGAGTAGCAACCCTTATGAAATTATTTTCAAAAATTATACCTCAATGGCACTTTTCAAGACGGATAGATTCCAACGGTTTTAGGTCTATTAGGCCTAGTTGTTATTGAAACAAAGGCCTTTTAGCAATAAATTTTTTTTAAGAAAATATAGCGATAAAAAATATTTTTTATTTGGCCTAGCTGCAAAATTTTTCGAATTGAGAAAAGTATTGTTAGAAGTAGAGCTTTTATAAAAAGGTATTCTAACTAGGAAGCTGTTTACTTTTTAATCTAAAAAGGATTATTTGGTTTATATATTCATCTGGTCTAAAATACTAGAAGTGCCAATGGTTACATAAAACTATCAAAAAAGATATATAAAAGTAAATTTAAATTTAATATATTTTATAGTAAAAAATATATATTCTTTATTATTATTATTATTGTCAATATATGTATATATTTTATTTAAACTATATAAGTATATAATATACAATTTTTTATTTATAAAATTTCCATACTTTTATATATTATACATCTTTTACATATTTTTATAAGTTATTTATATTTTATATAAAGTAGATGTTTTAGTTGTATAATCTCATATTTTTATAAATTTTATACGTATCATATATTTTACATATGATAAATATTTCTATAAAATATTACATATAAAAATACAAATAATATATATAGTAGACATTAAATTACAAGAAATATAATATATACTCAATACATACAAAAAACTTATTGAATGAGATAAGTTTGTAATCTTAAAATTGAAATAATAATAATAATTAAGTGTTATGGTAAGAAAAGGATTAGTTTAGCCTGACACAGAAGAAGCAAAAAATTTAAGCTTCTTCATAAATGCAAAAAATGAGCTTATGCCATACTCAAATATACTCCTGTCAAACACCTTCCAAACTTTGAAAACACGTTTCCCAACCTTTAAACGGCGCAGCCAGAAGAAGCCTTTGAAAGGTAAAATACTGAAGTGCTTATGGATGTCTAAAATTTGTTTGACCGTTGAAGCGCGTTTCCTTCGTTTAATCCTGAGAGTAAGACTGGCCTGCACGATTTTTACGTCTTTGGAAATAGATTGAACGCACTCCTCCGTCTATGGTTAGTGCGTGTGGGCCACTTAAGACTTGTCAGAAGCGGATTCTCTATCACCCGCCAAAAATAAGTTTCCTTTTTTTCGTTTTTCGTTGCTTTCCATCTTACGCACGCCCAGCTATCCATATAAACTCTCTACTGCTTCATTTATTTTTAATTATTATACATATCTTATCATATCATTTTCACTCGTATCCAAGATTTGTATGCCTCTTCTTTCCATTACCAAACACATTGGACATCATCCATGTTCTTATGTTGCTGATTAAATGGTCGCGACTCGTGATCATACAAACAATACAAGGCCTTCTAGATGGGATGAAGTCAACATGGGTAAGGTATTGCCCAGATCACTTATGAGTGAACTGAAACTGCACACATCAGCAGGGTTGTGTAGTCAGCCGCTTATTTTGAATGGGCTCGGTAAGTTTGAAAGTTGAATATTTGGATCTTTATTTCTTTTAATCATTGGACAGCCAAAACAGATATGATCAGCGTAGCACCCCTTCTGAGCCGGAATGCTACTATGGGCTACTCTTTGAGTAACCTAGAATGGACTTGTGAATGAACGGTTATACTCTTTTGCAAATGAATCAAAACATATTCAAATTAGCACAAACAGATGATATATAACTATATCAATGGGTATGCCAAATCATGCTTGCAAAAGAAAGAAAAGTGATGACAGTTTCTGCCTATTCAAAAGCTAGAAATTTCATACATGTTTGGTATGAAATGCATTGCCATTTGGAGTCGCCATTGATTACGAGAATGCTCAAGCTCAGGAGGGATGTGATGGCTGCAGACACAAGTTAGATTTCAGCTTTGGACAAGCCACACAAAGGTTTAAACATTGCTAAAATATTGCTGGAGAAGTTGCTGAAACTTGGTTGAAGAAGTTGCTGAAATGGGGATGGAATGTTGCTACTGGAATGGCGATGGCAGGCTGCTAGCAAGGCGATCAAATGTTACTCGAGCATTGCTGAATATGCTTGCTGAAATGTTGATGGGATACTACTGAACGTGTCTGGAAGTGCTGCTGGAATGAAGAGATGCACCTGCAGCAACTTCTACACCTCCTTTTCACAGTTTTTTTGGCTTGTCTTGTCTTGAGAGGGGGAAATGCCCCATTTTTATAATAGATGGCTGCGTAGCTGCTTCTCTTGGATTGTGACAAGTGTAGGGTGAAGAGAGGCTTGTAATGAAGCATGTGAATATCATGCTACTATTGGAATTAATCTTTTTTAGGCTTGGCTCATTATCCAGAAATTGTCATCTGTTTAGGAGGGGTGTCTACAATCAATCTTTTTCAAGTATAAGTGCCTTGTACGTTCGTCCTACATAAACTACGAAAAAACTATGGACAAAAAAAAAAATAAATCGACTGACCTCTCACTTTCCACTGTATGCATAAAATTCTCCAGTGAATTTCATGAGTCGAGAGAGGCGCTGTAATACTGAAAAAAGCCAGAAAATGCCGAAATTGCTTGTTATTCTCTCCCCTCCCAACCCGTTCACACCTTGTTTTTAAGAAAATATAGCAAAAAAAAAATATTTAGTATTGGGCCTAGCTGCAAAATTTTAGCCATCGAGAAAACTATTGTTAGAAGTAGAGCTTTTATGAAAAGGTATTGTAATTAGGAAGCTGTTTACTGTTTAGCTTTTTTTTTTATCTAAAAAGGATTATTTTGTTTATATATTCATCTAGTTTAAAATACTATAAGTGCCAATGGTTACATAAACTATCAAAAAAGATATATAAAAGTAAATTTAAATTTAATATATTTTATAGTAAAAATATATATTCTTTATTATTATTATCGTCAATATATGTTTATATTTTATTTAAACTATATAAATATATAATATACATTTTTTATTCTTAAAACTTCTATACATTTTATATATTATATATCTTTTACATATTTTTAAAAGTTATTTATATTTATATAAAATAGATGTTTTAGTTGTATAATCTCATTTTTTATATATTTTATATGTATCATATATTTTACATTTGATAAATATTTCTATAAAATATATAAAATATTAAATATAACAATATAAATTATATATATAATATACATTAAATTACATAAAATATAATGTATACTCAATGCATACAAAAAACTTATTGAATGAGATAGGTTTGTAATCTTGAAATTGCAATAGTAATAATAATTAAGTGTTACGGTGAGAAAAGGATTGTTTGGCCGTTGAAGCGCACTTCCTTCTTTTAATCGTAAGAGTAAGATTGGCCTGCAGGATTTTTACGGCTTTGGAAATAGATTGAACGCACTCCTCCGTCTATGGCTATTGCGTGTGGGCCACTTAAGACTTGCCAGAAGCCGCTTCTCTATCACCCGCTGAAAATAAGTGTCCTTTGTTATGTTTTCCGTACCTTTCCATCTTACGTACGCCCAGCTATCTATATAAACCCTCTACTTCTTCATTTATATATACCTCATTCTCTTTTCCTTTCTCCATCGCTTCCTCTCTCCTACCCGTCATTCAACGTAAGTTCATTCTTTTTATCTTTTCATCGTTCTTTCTTTCTTTTCATCGTTCTTTCTTTCCCTAGTCAATCATTTCCTCCATCTCGTTCATCTTCTTCTTTTGCTTAGTTAGTCCACTACTTTCTCCTCATCCTTTGTCTTGCTCTTGTGCTCTTGTCCATTTTTTTCTCCTTCTCATAAATCATCTTGTTCTCTCACCCTAGTCCATTCTTTTCTCCTTCTCATAATTCATCTTCCTGGCTTACCCTAGCCCATTCTTTTTTTTCTTGTTAATCTTTCTTTCATATCTTAGTCCCTTCTTTTCTCCTTTTCACTTTATCTTTCTCTCTTGACCTAACTAGTCCATTCTTGTCTCCTAGTCGTTCATATTTCTTTCTTCCCGTTCTTCGACTTCTTCCTTTTTTGATTTTAGCCTAGATGAGAATCCGAATAAAAATAAAAAGAAAGGACAACGTTGACTTCACCAATCTTTTCCGGCTTGCAGAGGTTGCGGCTAATATAGACAAGTATGAAAACAATATTGATTATCCTCTCTGCAACAGCAGTAGCAATGGCAGCAACAAGGAAGAAGAAAATTATAATGATAGAGATGAAAGCCATATCACGAAGAAAGAAGAAAATCGTGATAGAGGTGAAAGTCAGGTCAAGAAGCACCAAGAAAATAGTGATAGAGATGAAATCCAGATCACGAAGAACAAAGAAACTGGAGATGAAAGCCAGATGACAAAGAGGAAGCAAGAGGACATAAACTACCACATCCCCTGCAAGAAGCTTCCCACTCCAAGATCATCTCACCGTCATCATGGCTGGCGCTGGGCCCACTTCCGCTTGGGAGGAACTCCACCCATCTGGATATGCAACAAACTTCTAACAAAAAGCGACACCAAACGCGATCAGAACCGACTGTTATTCAGCAAAGCATCCATCAACAATGCCCTTCTTCCCCACTTGAATGAAGATCAGAAACTTCGGCTTCTGGGATTGAAGGAAAACAACAATGATAATGATGGAATCACAGTGCTTGCACTTGATGAGATGGGTCGCGGATATAAGAACATGAAGCTGAAGCAGTGGGTCACCGGAAGTTATGCACTAAAAGGTGAATGGACAGAGATAGTTGAGCAGAATAAGCTGGTTGCTAAGCACGATACCCTGCGGATTTGTGCTTTTTGGTACGGAACAGACAATCAACAAGTGGGGCTTGTGGTGACAAGAAACTTATAGCCATAAGTGAATCCATGGTTGTAAAGCAACTATCATGCAAATCTTAAAGTTATTGAATTGAGAGGGGAGTTTTAGAGTATGTTGACTGTGAAAATGATGTATGAGACATTTAAGGATACGTCTCTACAACATATATGTTTATAATAAATTTGATTATCTCTATATGGGTTTTTCCTTCTAAGTTGAAGAGTTTTCCACTTAAATATTATGACTCTTATGTATAAGATTATTCATGCTTTGATTTGTGCACAAATAATCTTATGTTTATGATCATGATTCTATGATAACTATCAAGGCTTCCATAACAAATCTGTCTTCTACATTCTTTTTCCTCCCTTTATTCAGTATTATCAAAAACTGTATCAGAGGTTAAACATCTAATTCATGATCCAATATGTTCACTCGGCCTCAACCAAATGAACTATTTTTTAAAAAAAATTAAAAAAGTAATACAACATGATTTTTAAAAATTTAAACTGCAGATATTAATTTAAATATAAATATTTTGTTATAATATTATATCACTTAATTTATTTTTTATTTTATTAATAATATAAATTTAAAAAAATTATTATTAAACTAGATTGGGCTAGTCGACCAGTTCACGATCGAACCGGTTCAACCAGTTGGTCTAGTTCAATTATGATAACACTACTTGTAATTATTTTAGCATATATAGTTAATTCACATTAATTTGTTGTTCAAGAATTATTCTCCTTCAAATATTTTCAGTGTAAAGTAACAACTGAGATTCTTTTGTTGTTTGTATGGGAGAAATTAACATTTACCAAATTTACATTGGATGAATTCTTTACTGCATTTTATGTTTTCTGCATTTTTTTAATTCTCAAATTACATTCAAATAATGAGTCTGATTGGTAGAATGAATTATCAATGCACGATAAAGTGCCAACAAATAAACACTATCAATTCAGGTTGAGTTCCAACTTTGAAGCCATTAGGTTCCAGGCTATATATTAACTAATAACAAGTTAAAAGAACTGTATAAGAACATTGATTGATAGGAAATGTGATTTTAAAATCAATAAAATGCATCCAACTGTTGATACACAGGTTATTCAAGACCTCTATGATTAAGACCGATCAAGAAATCCCCCTGTCAGGCTCTGACTTGTGTCATTGGCAATGCCTGAATTTTTATCTCACAAAACATGTCCCCACCATGACAATGATAATTCCTAAATTAATTAATATGCATGGACCCACATGTGAGGCCCTAAGTATGAATGAAGTCCCAAGTACACTTGGTAGTTTGGAATGCACTGCCGCTGCAATGCTTCCTCAAGAATCTTATTGGTTAGGTATTTATGATCTCGTGATCAGAAATGCAGATGGTTTGGATCGTTTGACGTTGGCAGTAAACGGCTTTTACACCTGTGGCACGCTTTTTCATGTGGTCCCTTCAGAGACCATATTCCATATCAAAGCTTTTCAGACAATGGCCTAACCATGGATCACATTTAAGAATTAATTTAATTTACTAATGAATGATTCAGGTGGGTCAAAGAAGATTAAAAAATGATTAAATTAATGGTTTATTAATTAAAAGTTGTACTTTGAATCTATCTAGAAATTAATTAAGTACATTCTCTGCTTCCAATCTCGGAAGAATCCATGTGGATAATATTTCCTCATCCATGAAGTATGTACTTAGTTTACACCCTAGCATGAAACATTTTGTAATAGGATGAAGGGCATGTGCCCCTGATTAGGATCGTGATATGCACCTAATTTGTACATATTCTAGGTGCAATCATAATAATTAGAGTTTCTTTATTTGATTAGGTATTTGGGGGTATTTTGTTATTTAACTTGTTACGTATGTTTTACGCATATTTAGGATTTTGCTTTCAAGTCTATAAATAAAGTAGCTTGTATTAAGATTGAAACACTTGATTATGTGAATACATTGATTATTTTTTATTTGCCCTAATTCTCTCTAAATTCTTCTTTACTTTTTGTCTGTCTTCCCTTCTCCTCTCTTTGAGAGGTTTCTTCATCTTTCTTCTAACTTCTTCCTATTTGTCCTGCATCAATTTGGTATCAAAGCAAATCCTCTTATTATTTTACATCTCAAATCCTAAATCGGTCATCCACATCAAGATTTCTAGAGTGCTACCCATGATTTCAGCAACACATCAAAATTTGAAGCTGACTGACGGTGCGTGGGTGACAAACTTCATCCAACTATTACATCTGAACACCAATCCAATTTGACATCATCTACGGCCACCTTCTTTAGATATGAGGAACCTAAAAGTCAGAAACAGCCTTAAACAGCATGGGAAGTTTCTTTCGAAGCCCCAACTTCCAAATTCGGCACCACAACAACGTTGAAAACTATTTTCCGATAGCCCTAGTGGCTTTCTTCTCCAGATCCGGCAACTTACAAAAGCTACGGAACCCATCAGAAGTCAACTTGTTGGGTTCCAGTGACTCGCTACTTCAGAATCTTTCCAAAAAATCTTTATTTGGCTCTACTCCAACAACCCATGGTGCCGGAAACCCCATCTCAGTCTTTGGATATTCTCTTCTAAGCCTACATCTCCAAATCTTTATCAGCCCATGGCTATCCTCCTCGATTTTGATGAACTCAGTGTCGCCGACCATCACCTCTGTCATTGAAAGTGTCTGGTCATTCCTCTGGTGTCAACAAAGGTTGCGATCAAAGCTCTCTGATGGGTTTCGAAAACCCACCCCTGGTTCGTGTGCACACAAGAGGAAGAAGACGAACAGTGATTTAGGATTTTCAAATTTTTTTTAAAATAGCCCCTTTAATTTTACTTTTGAAACTAAACCCTTACAATATTTTTATAAACAGCCCCTTCTGATTTTTTTCTATTGTAAATAAATTCCTTCATGAGGTTTATAGTTTTCATGAGTTAGCTAGTTTTTATAAGTATTTCATTAGAGGTTTTAGTTTCATCATGGCTCCCATCACTGATTGCGTGAAAGGAAATGAGTTTTAATGATTCAAGTCTGCATCTAAGGCATTTTGTGAGATCAAAAGGAGAATGACTGAGGCACCTATATTACAACTTCCTGATTTTTCAAAAGCTTTTGAAGTTGCATGTGATGCTTCAGGAGTTGGTATTGGTAGTGTTCTAAGTCAAGAAGGTCATCCCATTATATATTTCAGCGAGAAACTTAATGAAGCTAAGCAAAGATATTCGACACATGATAAAGAATTTTATGTCGTTGTATAAGCACTGAGGTATTGGTGACATTGTTATTATTTCGAGAGTTTGTACTTTATTCTAATTATTAAGTTTTGAAATATCTACAATCACAACGAAAACTTAGTGTTAGACATGCTAAGTGGATAGAGTTTCTCTAGGAATATACTTTTGTTCTTAAGCATCTGCGGTTGTTAAGAACAAACCAGCGGATGCCCTCAGTGGTGTAGCTGTTCATACAATGAGTTTTAATGTTATAGGTTTTGATAGTTTGAAGGATGACTATATCATGTGTCCTGAGCTTTGTATTATTTTTCAAGAGGTATAAAATGAAAGCTGTCAAGAATATATTAATTTTGTGGTTAAGGGTGGGTTTTTATTTAAAGGTTCTAAGCTATGTATTCCCAAAATTTCATTGCATGATTTTTTAATTTAGGAATTACATGCAGGAGGCACTGTAGGATATTTTGGTAAGGATAAGATAATAACTCTAGTTGAAGATAGATTTTATTAGCCTTCGTTGAAACGGAATATTGCTAGAGTTGTATTTATATGTCGGACATGTCAACTAGCAAAAGTAAAGAAACAAAATAAAGGGTTGTACACACCGTTACCTATTCCATACACTCCTTGGCAAGACATTAACATGAATTTTATTTTTGGTTCGCCTAAGACTCTTAGAG
This sequence comes from Pouteria campechiana, assembly GCA_036873735.1. Classification (NCBI taxonomy): domain Eukaryota; kingdom Viridiplantae; phylum Streptophyta; class Magnoliopsida; order Ericales; family Sapotaceae; genus Pouteria; species Pouteria campechiana. Next base: position 38,567 of record JAYJMB010016934.1, read on the forward strand.
GGTTTGATTCTATTTTGGTAGTAGTGGATCGATTCTCAAAGATAACTCACTTTCTACCATGTCAAAAGACTGTCGATGCCTTATATGTGAAAAATTATTTTTCAAGGAGATTATCAGACTGTATGGATTTCCATCTACTATTGTGTTTCATAGAGATGTCCATTTTGTGAGTAGTTTCTGGAAGACTTTGTGGAAATTTTTTGGGACTAAACTGAAATTTTCTTCTACTTTTCACCCATAAATTAGTGTTCAAATCGAGATTATTAACTGAATTTTGGGAGACTTACTTAGATATTTGATAGGTGAGCACTTAGGTACTTGGGATTCAGTTTTGTCTATTACAAAGTTTACCTATAATAATTCTGTTAATAGATCCATAGAAAAGTCACTATTTGAAATTGTTCAAGATTTTGCTCTTCGTGCTCTCATTGATCTTGCACCCTTGTCACCTGATACTCGTATTTCTGCTTCTATTGACATATTTTCACAGCACATTCATAATGTTCATGCCACTATATGAAGAAAAATTGTACTAAGTAATGAAACTTATAAGCTTACTGCTGATTTACACTGTAAGCATCATGAATTTAATGAGGGTGATTATGTTATGGTTCGTATATTACCTGAGAGATTTTCTAAAAATTCTTTTAAAAAGTTGCATACATGAGTCAGTGGTCCTTTTCGTATTTTACAAAAATTAGAATCAAATGCATATATTCTTGACTTGCATCCAGATTTAGGGATTAATTCAACTTTCAATGTTGATAATTTGTCTCCTTATAGATGCACCTTCGAGCCTCCTCTTTTACCTACAGGGGTACCAAACCAAGGAGCTTCTTCAGCTTTGGAATCTATTCCAGTTCTACCATAACCACAGTTTACACCTACAGATCAGGTTCAGAGTATCCTTAAAAATAAGATTATAATTTCTTTTTCAAGCGGACTATATAAGTATCTTGTGAAGTAGAGGAACAAGCCTGACACTGATGCTACGTGGATGCCCGAAGAGAAACTTTAGGCGTTAAACCCAGATTTACTTGATCAGTATCATCAGACGAACACTTTAGTGGAGCGTTCTTTCAAGTAGCAAAGAATTAATGGGGATCGTGATGCACGCCCAATTCGTACATATTCTAGGTGCAATCATAGTAATTTGGGTTTCTTTATTTAATTAGGAATTTGGGGCTATTTTGGTATTTAACTTGTTATATGTGTTTTACATTTGTTTAAGGTTTTGCTTTTAAGTCTATAAATAGGGTAGCTTGTATTAGGATTGAAACACTTGGTTATGAGAATATATTAATTATTTTTTTGCTTGTCCTAATCCTCTCTAAATTCTTCCTTACTTTTCCCTTTTATTCCTTTCTCCACTTTTTGAGAAGTTTCTTCCTCTTTCTTCTAACTTCTTCCTACCTATCCTACATCAGGCCCACTTCAAAAGAGTTTAATGAATATATGCCCCACTTCACCTATAAGTCACGTCATGGTATTTGGGATATTCTTACTCTTCACCTGAATCTGAAGATTCATTTTTTGAGTTTTACGTGCATGACCAACTATCCTATATAAATTATCTATTACTTCATTTACATGCACCCCATTCTCTCATTTTTCTACCTCATCTCTCAATCACTTCCTCTCTCTCTCTTACCCTTCCTTCAACTGCTCATTCCTAATTCATCATTTACACTACTCCATCCTTTTCTCTTTCTCCTTCATCTTTCTTTCTTACCTTACTCAATTCTCCTCTCCTTCTCATTCTTCTTCCTCTCTTACATTAGTTAGTCAATTTTGTTCTCCTAATCCTTTATCTTCCTATTTCTCCCTAGTCCATTCCTTTCTCCTTCTCATTCATCTTCCTCTCTTACCCTAATCCATTCTTTTATCCTTCTTATTCATCTCTCTCTATTACCTTTGCTAGTCCATCCTTTTCTCTTTGTCCTTCTTATTTATCTCATACCTGCTATTTAAACTTCATCTTTTCTTGATTTCAGCTGCAATGAGAATTCGAATAAAAAAGAAAGGTTGACATCAACTTCACTAATCTTTTGTTGCCCGCAAAAGTTGCTATGAAGTGAGTATTCTTTCCTATCATGCAGGCAATCTATGTTCAATCCCCGATAATGACACTAAAAACTTGTTGAATAACATGCAAATATATAGAATTATAAGTAATATAGATATGATGAGTTGAGTTATTTTCCCACAAGGAGTTGTTGTTTTACCACACACTAAGTACCAAAATTATTGGATTCGTATTATTTGATTAATTAAATTTGAAAGATGATAAAAAGAAATTAATTGTAAATAATGCAATGAATCTAACTATAGAGAATACATCACAAAGGCAAGTAATGAAATCAATGGGAAAGATATTTAGGGACTCAATTTTACCTAAAAAATCCACTTCGATTGGTGCATTGTTGTAATTAGATTATCATTTTATGATTGTTAATCAGATGCACTATGATATATATCATCATTTCTCAAGTGTTACCATAATTGTGCCTATGGATATAATCTATTATCTGTCCGTGCACATTAGCATTAATAAACTCATTAAGCTTAAGTACCTGTATATGATATATGCACACACTCAACCAATCTCATCACTCACACCGATTACACATGTACAATGGTCATATCTTCTCATTATTGCATCACATGTATAAACATGTAAGGTTCATGGTAAGAAGAACATCTTAGGTGTTTTCTAATTTCGTTTTCTTCTCTTTTAATTATTTCAGTTTATGGGAACAATTCACATTCATTGGTTGATTAGGATGTATTTTTCTTTAACCAATCCACATTCACAAATTGCAAATAGAATGAGTCCTCTCTCTTTATGTTTTCTAAGTTGTTTTTCTTTAGCTTTTCAAATTACATTCAAAATATTTGGTTTGAGTCTGACTTATACATAAAATGACCTCTATGTCTTAGTTGGATTAGTCAGAGTATCTTCCATGTATAAAAATACATGTTCTCTCATCAATAAAATATTATATCATTTGGGATCAATTATTTCATGAAGTGGGAAGTGTAGCTAACTCTAAATAACTGAGGAATGTTGTTAGCTTAAAATAATATATCAAATCCTTAATTTTAGGTCTTGGATTTTTTTAAGCAGTTTCCATACTATATTATCATTTCTTTAATTTCCTCCAACCTTGATGTCAAGGTCATTCTAAGGAGAAGGTAATGTTAGGATCTCCCACGTAAACAAATATATTTATTGTCATCGATAAGATATTTTATGATTTGAAATCAATTTTGTTCATTCAAGTGGGGAGTATAGATAACTTTAAATAGTTGAGTGTTGTTAGTTCAAAATGGCAAATCAAAGCCTCAATTTTAGATTTTGGATTTGGGATCCTACACTACAATAAAAATTCCCAAATGCAGCCAAGTTTTTAGTTGCATTAGATCCAAAAATGATTGCATTATACCTAATGCAACCAAAAAAATTGGCTATAAACTACCTACATTTGAGCAAATGCAGCCAACTAGGTGGTTGCATTTGAGCAAACACAGCTATTCTAGTTCAATTGCATTTGCTCAAATGCAACCACCTATTTGGCTGCGTTTGACCAAACACAGCTAAAATTCGGTTAGTTGCATTTGATCGAACGCAACCAACCAAAAACAGCTGCATTTGAGCAAACTCAATCAATCTGAGCAAACCCAACCAACCAAAAACGATGTGTTTGCTCAAATGCAGCCAAATTAAGTTGGCTGAGTTTGACTAAACGCAACCAAATTCAAATGGTTGCTTTTGATCAATGGCAGCTAGATTTTTGACAGCTTTTGATAAAGTGTAGCCATATTTTTTATTGTGTTTAGTGTATATATAGCCAAATTCACTTAGAAAATATAATCATTTTGACACTCTATATGCTTATTTAACTATAATTTACATGTCAAACACTAGTAACAAGTTTACATAAATCATTGTTTCAATCCATTGTATATAAAATAATGAGAGTTACTCACATATTAAGGCCTCTCATGAAAAATTAGATAAGTTTACAAAAAAAATAAAATTTGTTAAAGGTAAATTACCCACATTAACATATTCATACGTCTTTTACTACCTAATATTAAATATTCTTTGTTATCTTGTGGAAGCATACACATTTGGATCATGAGGTGGTACAGCATAGTCATATCTATCATAAACTTGGCCCTTGAAGAATGCTTCATTCCACTGATTAAATGGATCTGCCCTTGGCTGCCATAACCAATAAATAAAAAATACATAAGTTAAAAAATATAACTAGTACAAAAATCTGTCATTAACCCACATATATATTTAGTACAAAAATCTGCCAGGCGCATTCATCATGTAACTGACGGGGGCAAGTTACGGTCTATATTGTCAAAGGATTGGCTGGCAATATAGATTAAGCAAAATTTTTGTTAAGATTAAAGTGATAAGCTTGACTCAATAAGTACAAACACAAACCTGATCATGCACTCCGCAAATTGACCACATACAACTGACATATCCATTCGGATCTCTACCATCAATTTCATACTGCAGGTAAACCCAATTGTCAGATTAAACTATGAAAAACAGCCATGGTGAAGGATTCATTCTATGGAACGAATGAAAAAGATTTCAACTGAAAAAGCATCTTCGAAAATCTGCAATGATTTAGTAAAGAAAATGGTGATGGAAAGACAATTGGTAAGTTAGCAAGTTTGTACCTTATCCCATGTCTGATCTCTTGAATTCCAAGAATAAGCCACACCATTATCCCCTTCTCTCACAATCTTTGTCTGCCCATCACTTGTCCCTGGTCACATGTGAAGAAAAGAAAAGTAAAGAAAAGGATACGAGAAACATGTGTGCAAACAAATACGGAGAACAGCCTCATGTAAAAATAAACACGCCTAAACAACACAATTTCCTCTTTTGTTTAGGCGTGTAAAAATACGGCCTATGGCTCAGCAATCAACACATGTAATTCAATGGTAGACTAAACAAACCATCCAGATTAATGCCAACTTCAATCTGGCTGGGTGCAAAATGAATAGATGGCTGAGATGGGCCTTATGAAAACACCAAAAACTCTTGACACATTAGAAACTGATAGACGAAATTTGCATGGAGAAGAAGAAGAAAAGAAAGAAAAACAATTGAACAGAAAAATCACTTCCAATTAACATTCATAATCAGCAAAGAATGAACAGAAAAAATCACACCCAACTACTAGAATATTACAAGAACATTCAAATTTCAATATTACTAGAATATCGAATTCAAAAATATAATTAAGAAATCAAATTGAACAAGGATTAGAACCTGGAATTTTCAAAGCTTGGCGGAATTTTCAAAGCTTGGCCCTCAAAGTATGCTCCATTCCAGCATTGAAAAAGTTAGCACTGAAACTTATGCAAAAAAATATGACAGATACCTGTGACAAGTATTAACAAATAGAATCGCAGAATGAAGAAAGTTCTTTACACAAGCTCACACAATAAACCCAGCAACTAGAACAAAGATGCTCCATGAGTAGTTGTGTGGCATGCAAGAAGT